>NW_019379531.1:493814-601056 GCF_000648655.2 Copidosoma floridanum | reverse complement strand
GGGATTTAAAAAAAAAAAAAATAAATAAATAAAAAAATAAGAAAGTGTTAGCTTGTAGTAAAAATCCACTTTGAAAAATACTATTTTTCACTATTTTTAGGTGGAAAAAAATTGAAAGTATATAATAAAAATGTTATACTCTTTCTGGTTGTTATGTCATAAAATTAAATTAACAAAGAGCATGGCATTTAAAATATCAATACTTACCGTGTCATGACAACACGTTACAAGCATACTTTTTGTACTACAAAAATTTTGTTTGCATTATAAACATTTAATCATTTTTGAACAATTTATACAAGTTTACGTAAGTGGTGGTTGTGAGTTCATCTAAAAAAATTTTAAAACTTACTGTCATGCTCTTGACCAAGTTATCAAATCCTGAGAAATATATTGTATGTTTGAAAGTGAAATATAATTATTGTAAATAATTTAAAGAAATAAAGAAATCAACAAACAATATCGTCAATGTATTTATTTACACATTAACTCGACTTCATGCCGTTAAAACATTTTCCGAATCGACTGATACTGATCAAAAGAACAAATTGTTTATTCAAGTCATAAATCATGTGAAATAAGGAATTTGGTTGTAAAATTTTTTCATAAATTTCTACTATCGTTTTTTTCCCATCCCATCGTTTGAATTAATAAAAAATATTAATAAAATGTACGGAAGAATCGATAAAGAGTTTGTCGTACGATAAATACATTAACAAAGTATGTATTTATTTGTCTGTATTTTAAAATAAATAACACGTTCAATTATTGAGACAGTGCTTAAAAAAATGACTGAATGTTATTTATTAAATTATGTATTCAATCTATTCTTCGAAATCTCTATAGTTTGTTAAACGTGTAGGTATATACTGACATTGTAAAAAAAAATAAAATAAAATAAACAATTACAGTATGCACACTGGATACTACTGTAAACAGGAAAATACAGAGCAGAACTATTTGCTCATGTAACAAATATATCAAATATAACAATAATAGTAACTTTCTAAATCAATATATAAATAAAATCGAGTGATTTAAAAAAAAAAAAAATAAATAAATAAAAAAATAAGAAAGTGTTAGCTTGTAGTAAAAATCCACTTTGAAAAATACTATTTTTCACTATTTTTAGGTGGAAAAAAATTGAAAGTATATAATAAAAATGTTATACTCTTTCTGGTTGTTATGTCATAAAATTAAATTAACAAAGAGCATGGCATTTAAAATATCAATACTTACCGTGTCANGTAGTAAAAATCCACTTTGAAAAATACTATTTTTCACTATTTTTAGGTGGAAAAAAATTGAAAGTATATAATAAAAATGTTATACTCTTTCTGGTTGTTATGTCATAAAATTAAATTAACAAAGAGCATGGCATTTAAAATATCAATACTTACCGTGTCATGACAACACGTTACAAGCATACTTTTTGTACTACAAAAATTTTGTTTGCATTATAAACATTTAATCATTTTTGAACAATTTATACAAGTTTACGTAAGTGGTGGTTGTGAGTTCATCTAAAAAAATTTTAAAACTTACTGTCATGCTCTTGACCAAGTTATCAAATCCTGAGAAATATATTGTATGTTTGAAAGTGAAATATAATTATTGTAAATAATTTAAAGAAATAAAGAAATCAACAAACAATATCGTCAATGTATTTATTTACACATTAACTCGACTTCATGCCGTTAAAACATTTTCCGAATCGACTGATACTGATCAAAAGAACAAATTGTTTATTCAAGTCATAAATCATGTGAAATAAGGAATTTGGTTGTAAAATTTTTTCATAAATTTCTACTATCGTTTTTTTCCCATCCCATCGTTTGAATTAATAAAATTATCGTTTTACAGCAGCTAACGTTATTAATTGACTCCAATACAAAGCACATAATTATAAGTTTAAAAAAAAGAATTTTAGCCTGTTTTTTATTTATTTATTATTCACGACTAACTTTGTGTTATACGTAGCCATTACATTGTAACAGTTTGAAGACGTGAAGTTTTTATATTAATTTGAGTATCATAAAAAATAGTAGACTTATTTTACTCTCAATAATAGACACTGTGCCTTTGCATTTTAAACTGATGGTACTCAATTAACTACACCATTGATTGATTTTTTACTTGATTAGTTGCTTATTCCCTAACGATGTCAGCTACTGCTTAAGAAATAGAATGTTTTCGAATACCACTAATCACTATACAAAAATTAAAATACTTGAATAAAAAAAAATGATTCGGAAAATCTCTTTATTTATTTCAACAGTAAAAATTTGAACCGACAGTATGATGTATCAATTATCTGTATTTGATGTGTCTATAATGAAACGTTATAACTGTATTCTGATAGTATTGACTTAAGTTGTAGTAGTTAAAAATTATTGTTAACAATTATTGTATCATACATAAAGTCACACATGTACTTTTTAAATAATTATAACAATGTGGTATAAATACGATTACAAAAGTGGTGATCATGATTTTTTTTTTTTTTTTAAGATTTAAATGAATGAAGAAAGCGTCAATATTTTTTATAAGTTTTATTTCATCGTCTCATGATTCCATGTTTTTAACACCTTTTCCGTTCCTAGGGAAATAATATTCATAAATACTAAACAAAAAATCCTTGTCAAAATATATAATTAATATCTGCAGAACATTTGTTTTAAAAAGAAAGAGGACTTTGAAAAATTTTTTTTTTTCGTGTATACTCGCACGTAAATAACCAATTATTTTCATTAAATTATCAATTACTGAACTAATTTTCAACGTGATTATCAAAAAATGTATATTTTTTGGCTAACATACTTTGGTATTGCTATAATTATTTAGTATATTTAAATAGAAATATTTATGTTTTATTTCTTGGACTGTAAAATATTTTTGTAGTCATGATTACAAAGATTTTTGCTATTAATGATATTTTAATTACCATTTGAAACGTAAAAAAATTCTGAATGAAATAAAAAATGTAAACTAATTGTAAGCTTACACAATTCTAAAATTTATCATAATGGTTTCGTTTAGATAACAGAATCACAAAAAAAATAAAACACAGGAACATCCCAGCGTGTCATAATTGTTTTTGGTTCACTAAAGAGGAATTCAAAACCATTTCAAAAGACTGATGACGTACTGAAACAATTTAGGATTTGGATAAATATTCAAAGGTCCCAAAAACTCCTATTACAAAATGTGCCGTTCTTGTGTATACTATTTTTTTGTATTTCAGTACAATTTTTCATAGCATTCGTTATTTTTACGTTAAAAAAAAAAAAACGTCCAAATTCGTCCGATAAAAATTTAATTCTAAATGCTTCATAAATGCTACAAGATATAGTTATAATATGCATAAATATGTAGTACATCGCAAATAAAATTTAATCTCAAAGATTCATAACCGAACATGAATATTAAAAATATTCTAAAAGACATAAACCCGAAGTTTAATTGCATATGTAAGTACTAAAGTACCAGAACAAATAATATCTATTAGAAAACAAACGAAAATTTTTGTTTAATCTCCACGTTACTTGATTCTCAAAGACACAAAGCCAATCGATGAAAAATAATTTCGTTACATGCATAATTTTGTACATCTCATCCCATACTACGTATATAAAACTTTAAAAATCTCCCGCTTTATATAATATCCGCCTTACAATATTACACCTCTAGACTTAACAAACAAATCGCCGATCTTGTTGAGCGTTCGATTCGACCTCGAATCACATTCCTCGTGGACTGTCAAAACCCATCCATCCTACTCCTGATCGCACGTCTCGAAATCATCGCCCGCGTCCTCAGTCTCAAAATCTTCCTCGGTAGTTGCCTCCTGGTACTGTTGGTATTCTGATACCAGATCGTTCATGTTCGACTCTGCCTCGGTGAATTCCATCTCGTCCATACCCTCACCCGTGTACCAATGCAAGAAAGCTTTTCTCCGGAACATGGCACTGAACTGCTCGGAAATACGCTTGAACAGCTCTTGAATGGCCGTTGTGTTGCCAATGAAAGTTGCCGACATCTTCAGACCACGTGGTGGTATGTCGCACACGGCGGTCTTGACGTTGTTCGGGATCCACTCAACGAAGTACGAGCTGTTCTTGTTCTGGACGCTGAGCATTTGCTCGTCAACCTCCTTCATGGACATGCGACCACGGAAAACGGCGGCAACGGTGAGGTAGCGTCCGTGACGTGGATCGCAGGCAGCCATCATGTTCTTGGCGTCGAACATCTGTTGGGTGAGCTCGGGCACCGACAGAGCCGAGTACTGTTGCATCGAACGCGAGGTCAACGGGGCAAAACCGGGCATGAAGAAGTGGAGTCGCGGGAATGGCACCATGTTTACGGCGAGCTTGCGTAGGTCGGCGTTCAGCTGGCCCGGGAAGCGTAGGCACGTGGTCACACCGGACATTGTCAGTGAGACCAAATGGTTCAGGTCACCGTATGATGGGTTCGAAACCTACGACATTAAATTTTGGCAATTACGTATGTATTTATTTCATTCCAACACATTCATTTGTTCACTGTCCCGTGAGTTATAAGTTCTTATTACCACCCCATGACAAAATGGAGATAGAGATTCGAACTCTAGATCTGACATTACAAATCTGTTTCTACTTGTATATATTTAATACTCGTGCCCTATATTTCAGTATGAAACGTTTGAAAATGGTAAAAACGTCAAGTTTGCAACCTGAAGGGTTGACGTTCGAAACTTGGTTCCCTATTGTTTTTGGGTACCTCTACAGTTGTTGATTTCCACGAGTCCCTATCACTATTATGGCTCCTCTTTGGTATAAGGCACTACTTTGAAAACTATCATCTCGTTCACATACACTCATAATATTTGAAAACAAAGTGCATGCGTTTCAATCGGAATCGAACATTAGTCCCTTACCTTGAGTGTTCTGAAGCAAATGTCGTAAAGTGCCTCGTTGTCGATGCAGTAGGTCTCGTCTGTGTTTTCGACCAACTGGTGTACCGAGAGGGTGGCGTTGTAGGGCTCGACGACGGTGTCGGAGACCTTTGGCGACGGCATGACGGAGTAGGTGTTCATGATCCTGTCGGGGTACTCTTCGCGGATCTTGGAAATCAAGAGGGTCCCCATACCGGAGCCGGTACCACCACCAAGCGAGTGAGTGAGCTGGAAGCCCTGCAGGCAGTCGCAGTTTTCACACTCCTTGCGCACAACGTCGAGGACCGAGTCGACCAGCTCGGCTCCCTCGGTGTAGTGGCCCTTGGCCCAGTTGTTGCCGGCGCCGGACTGTCCAAACACGAAGTTGTCCGGGCGGAAGAGCTTGCCGTAAGTGCCCGAGCGGACTGCGTCCATGGTACCGGGTTCGAGGTCCAGAAGGATGGCGCGGGGCACGTATTTGCCGCCACTCGATAACGTCGAAGCTGTAAATTAAGGAAGTTATACTTGTGATCGTCAACGTAATGTTTACTTGGTTTTATCTCGTAATATTGAATTGATTATTATGTATAGAGTCAGCATAGTAGAATCCTTTTGTAATGTTTTACATTAGTTTTTTAAATATCTTTCTTTTTATAGTTCATCCATAATTTATTGATTATTTATAATTGTAGACAGCATTTAATTTTTGTTATCCCAAGTCATTGTCTGGGTCAATAAATTTATACCAAATGTATATAAGTCTATTCTGGATTATCTTTGGCTCAATTTAAGTGGTTCCCACTGATCAGAGGTTGTTTAGGATGAGCTTTGGGAGCACAGGTTTTTTTTATAGATTTCTTATCACACTATCAGGAAATTTTTCCAACATTGGTTTTAATTCTTATTTAATTGATTAACTCAATACCAATTTTATTTTCTTACTTTTTTTTTTTACAAAGCACGAAGCTAAGATTGCTTTTTAAAAACGTGCAAATTAGCATGTATGTTTGGAAAAAAAAGCTCTCGATCCCAGTGGTAGCTTTCACAGTGGGCCTCCAAATTGAAAAAGATTTTCTCAGAAAGGCAAAAAAGGATAAAGAAAATTTTTGTAAGAAACCACAAGTGACACGCAGTCACGAGAAATAAAATTACACGCAGCATCGGGGGGGAGGAAGAAAAATAGAGCCCGCATGCATGTACGTTAGCCTTGGTTTTTTTTTTTTTTTTTTTTTTTTTCAGCCTGCTCGGATGTGTACGCGCGCGTCCCTTTTGTAAAAATTAAGATCTTTAAGAGAAAGAGGAGGGAAAAGAATGCAAGAGCCACGAGAGGGAATTAAGAAACTCCCTGTAACGCAGTGCCGTTTATTTCTGTCGGCACGAGCCAGAACCCCATACGTGATCTTTATCTATCCATATATCTTTTTCTCTCTCTCTCTCTCCGCGTAGTTTATTTCGCTTTTGGACATATCCCACACAGCCCGCGCTTGCAACAGTCTCCGTAAGTTGCAGTCGCATGATCTCTCGGTGGGTATACGTGGAGTCAGCGACGACGGCTTCCGTACGTACACATTCCCGTCGCCGTCGTCCCTCCGCTTATTTAGAGACACGCTCTTTCCCTTTTACCAAATGTATATAATAGTCTCTGGCCTCCCAGCCATCCCAAAAATGCTCCCATCTGTGTACTATGTACGCGCTTTACACAGTAGCACCTCTTATACACACTGCCTTTAAAGTAACTATTTTCGTATAAGTACCGATCCTTGCTTCCTTCGCATCGCGCACACCAGTGATAAGAACGAGCGCGTCGCTTGTATGCATATATACGTTCGCGCTCCCAATTAGTTTTATCTATTTTTTTTATAAGTTATGAGGGTTTCATTTACCGAAAGAGGTATTACGTTGCTATATGCCTTTTAGACACTAGCTTTAGCTGAAAATTGAGCTTGTAAATATTTTCCCCAACAAACGGGGTTGGTTGGACGTTGGGATTGAATTGTTTTTACATTGGGTGCATATAGTATTTAATGTCTTACCCGATGCCTCGTTGTAGTACACCGAGATCCTCTCGAGCTGCAAGTCGCTCTCGCCATGGTAGACGCCCGACTGGTCAATGCCGTGCTCCTCCGAAATCACCTCCCAAAACTGCAACAATAATCATGTAGTTGAAGAAAAAATAAAATTATTTTTCCACCGTTGTATTATCCTCGAACGTTTTTTTACAGTATACAGTATCGGTAAAACGGCCACCCTTGACGGAGGCACCTATCGACCTCCTCCCTAAACGCGAGTGCCGCAGCAATAATCGTCCCCGGGCCCAAACCATCGGTGGGCGTGCAAAGCGCCCCAGTTGATATTTGGAAAGATTTAACTTGACATCCGAAAATCACCCACTAAAGAAGCCGGATGATTTACCTCGGACGGAATTAGCGACGAAAATAGCGCGCCCGTGCGCGTATACCATGGGGGACGGTGCAGCGGCTCTGCGAGTTTCTCTCCGGACGCACTTATTAGTCCTTTAGCGAGAGCGCATTTCTCGCTCTCCTGCTCCACACGTGTATATATGTATATACGTTTATGTGCGCTGTGCGCGCGAGCCGAGAAAGAAGCCGCAGAGGTGCTCGTTTCTATTTCTCGAGCTGGCGTATAAATAGGACTTCCTTGGCATATTTCCTCGGCTGGTGCAGCGCGGCGTCAAACCGACGCTCCAGCAGCTCCCATCCCGGCCTTTCCTCCTTTTGCATTTTCACCGCCATATATACGTACGCGCCATGGGGCCACGTACATACTCTCTGTTATAAATTATTTCCGTGAAAGTGAGTTGTTAAACGTCTCTCGCTGCTACGTATATACATACAGTCGGCTGTTAATGAGGTTTTTCGTGGACAAGTGGAACAAAAGTTTACTCGCGCAAGTGCATCTAATTACTTTTACGCGAGACTCCGGTTTATCGATGCTCATTGGATCCGTTAGATTTTTATTGGTCCATACATATATAGTATACGCGTTGTACGGTCGAATGAAGCATATAGCTGTGGGAGAGTCCTTTTTTTTTTTTTTTTTTCAATTCCAACCATGCACAAGTAATTGGATATTTCTAAACGAAAACGCGTGGACTGTTGAAACTTTGGACAACAAATGATCCGTTAACAAATCATTAATATTTGGTATTTGGTTTCGTCGTCGCTATACTATCTTTATTTTTTTCTTCCGAGCTCTGACAATATTGTCAACAAATTCTTTATTTATCGAGTGTCAATGACGAAACAACACTGCTTACATTTTAATCAACAACTTTGCGATAGGCTCTGCCGGATATTATATACCTTTTGTTTCCACGTATATCGTTAAAAAATGTCCAACTTGGAGTCTTTACTCCCCAGTAACCACAATAAGCCGCATCGAGTCGCAAGAAAACGACACCCAATAAATCGCCAACTCCGAAGCATCGCATATTACGTACAGCCTTTCTCGTGCTCGCGCGTAAAGCTTTATAGACGCTAGACGTCGTTGGCCCGCGTACACACGTATATGGGGAGGCGTTGACCCGCCCAAAGGAGGTCTCCCTTTGCGGAGTTCCGAAAACGTCGCGCGGCGCAAAATACATATAACATACGTAAGAAGAAGAAATAGGGACCAAAGAGAATTTAGCGAGTGGTACGTATGTATAATGTAATATGTGTGCCAACAGTATATGGAAAGAGGGAGAGGACGACGCGTCATGTGAGAGGTGCATGTCGTAGGATCGTCTCCTCTTCGACCTAGGATTATTTTGTACTGTCGATTTCTAAGGAGAGCCTTGGTTCCCGGTCTAGTACGTAGACGATCGGAGGGAGTTATTTTTTGTAATTTTTCTTTTCTTTTTGTTTCCAACCCGTTTTTGTCGATTGGGTTTGCTCGAGAACAGCTGGATAAGATACAAATCGGTCGGAAGCGCGTCTCGACGGGCTAGAATGAGCACATATATAAACGGTAGAGATAAGCAAAGTCTTTTCCCAGTACCCATAAACCTATAATCTTAATGACGCGCACACACTGTCCGTGTGCACTAAGTTATTAATTATTTTGTATTGGAAAAAAGATTGAAAAAAAGCTTTGATTTTTTTTTTTTTCTTACCGATGCAAAACCTGCGAATCCTCGATCCGTTTATTTGTAAGAACTGTACACTACCCGTCCAATTAAATCGGCGCGCTTTTCACGTCCCTATGTACGATATATATATACACGTGACCGAAGGAAGTATGCAAATACTGCTCTCTTCCACTTCATTGCAGCGTCTAATAAAGTCTTGAAAGATCTCAAGCCAAGCGCAACTTAAGCGTATATTACATGTATGCAGTGAGTTCGCGTTTTACGAGGCGCAACGCTCCGACCACCCATGCCAGCTCGGCAAGCTAAGTATTACTTGTATGTATACATACATGTGCCACCGTTTCGTCTGATATTATGGATGTAAGTATATACTTGTGCGGGCCAAGCCCATGCACGAGTAATATGCGGAGTAAGGCCCAGTCATCCGGAAAATCGGGAGCTCGAAAGAGCGAACGGTAAATCTGCGCGTCGGTGCCGATCGCATGGGCGCGTAATAATGTATCCGGTGGTCGTTTCGCGGTGAACCCCTTGAATTTTTAAACTATACGGGGACACAATGTGCAGGTATTTATACATATAAGTACGTGTCCTGAATGCTTTGTATCGATCGTGATACTAAGCGAAGCTATTTAGTCCACATGAATGTATTATCTGATGGCGAGTTGCAGAATTTGAAGATCCATCCGATTTTACTTTGTGAAAAAAAACGTTACACACAAAACGCATTGTCTTACAAGTATATAGTATACCAAGGGATACTCCCGGACGAATTTACGCCACAGACGCGGTTGATCCATCGCTGCAAGCATATATACTTACCGAGCCTGCTAAAAACGTACTTCCGGTCCCCCTCCCAAGTCTCTTTTTAACAAAAATTATATTTCTAAATGCCCCTCTGTCTCCGTCCGCGGACGTATTATTGGAACAGAACCATAAATCCAAGTCAAAAAGGTTAACGGCACCCGTACTCGCGTACATATGTATTATACGTCACTCAAAAAAAAGTCGTAGGACACCCCTCTACAGTCAAGCCCAAATAATCGTGCAACACTTACGCAACACGTACATAAGTATAAGATGTACAATATTATATATAGCCGGACAATTTGGGTAAAATAGCTCGTACGTGTGTATTTATATAATATGCACGTACTTGTGTGACGGCTAATTGGCTGCAGCTTCAATTCACCGGGATTAATTCAGTCGGCCGGCTGTTGCTGCCGCTTCTGATTCTTCGGCGGCGCACACAAGGGGAGCTTTGCTGCTTGATTTCTGTATAACGCGCCGTGTACTTACATAAAAAAAAATCAACACTACTTGGCTCTGTGTACACAGTGTATGTATACCAAGACTGGGCACTCCGTAAGAATGGCCCTGTTAATTGCCCGCACGGATAAATTGACTCTCTCACTGAGATACGTTGGTTGGGTACATCACCCGCGAGGCTCTAAAGCAGAGAGGAAGAGTTATATATAATGCACGAGATGATATTTATGCACGACTCGCGTGAGCCCCTACTGGAGCTTTTGATCACGTTCACGCTGTGTTTTATGCGCGCGGGGGTGCACTCGCGCGCGAGTGAGTAATAATTGTTTTTTTTTTTTTTTTTCTTCCCTGCATATATACACCAACGAAACGCTGCAGGAGTACTCGATTGATGTTTAAATTAAACGGTGCAATTTAACGGATTGCGCGTGATTCTGAAAATCACGCGTTTGACGTAGTCTCTCCGTTGAAAAGCGCCCGCGGCTTCGTTAAAATTAATCATCAAAATTGCCGGGGCTTCGCTGAAGTTTAAAACAGCCCGGTTTCCTCAAATTTCGCCTGAATATAGATACCATTATCACTTTACCACGGACCAGCCTAAAAATATTATACACAGCTCTCCCAATCCTGCACAGCTTTCTTTCTTAGCTTACTTTCTTGGCTTCGGTTGGCGCACTTGGTGCGTCGACGAGCTCTCAAAGAGGAAACGTACTTGAGTCTCTATAATGCATCAAATCAGCGCTCGATTATTGTTATGTAGGATTTATTATCATCGACATGTACAACACATGGACCGTGTGCAGTGCTGAGCGCGCGATACTAGTCTCCCTCGCGTTTTCCGGAAATATGAGTCACGCCCGGACGATTTACGAGTGTGTTTTCTTTTCGGATGGGGGGACGCGCGAGGGAGATAAAAGGGAGATCAGAGAGCCGAGCCGGGAGATAAGCCCGGCGAGTGAGCGTTATATACGCCGAGCGATGCGCGCAGCCGTTCTCGAGTGCGATGATTTCGCGATGCTCGAGCAGAGGTTGTTGTTTTTTTTTTTTTTTCTTTCTTCGTATACGTAGAGCACGGGTTACACACTTGGATGGGCTGCTGAATGTGCCATTGTGCTTTTTGATTGATGCAATGGTTTCTCGGGACTTTGGGCCTTTGCCACGAGGACGGGACCAGCTCGATCTGTAATTAAAGTAATTGCTCTGCTCTCGCGGAAATGAGACTTTTGCCAAGGGGACCTTTTTTTTTCGACTGGAAAATTGGAGTCGTATATTTGGGGAGCGATACAGGCGACCATGCATACATCATAGTCAGCGGAATCTGCAAAAGTATGGCATTTCTTTAAAGTTGACGCAGCTTTTTTTCACAAAACGTGTGTACCTCGTACCACGTCCGCACAGAGTGAATAGTACATGGTTATATATAGGATAAACACTGAGTTGATCGAAACATCATACTAGAATCAGATAAGTAAAGTAATCAAAGTGAAAAAAAAAAAAAAAAAAAAAAAGTACTTTTACACCAACTTTGGTTCGCGAATTCGATCATGTAATGCGTATCATGACGCGATTGTACGCGTTATTGGCATCGCGAGGGTGAAAAAATACTCGGGATATTCCGATATATCTAATATCCACTTGCAGAATGAATCAGGCCACGGTCCAGCGACCTAACAACACGCGTATCGCGTATCGTATATCCTATTTCCATATCGCTATGTTTTACGTAATGAACAATACTAACAATAAGAACAAATAATACAGCGCATAGGTAAAATAATTCACGAGACTCGACAAACCACGTGTGTGATGTTGCAGATGTTGAAGAACAGCGCGAGCAAATAAGTTTGAAGGCAAAATAAGTATGTACGAGAGAAACGAGACTCTGCAAAAAACTCCTGGAAAAATCAGCATTCCTTACGACTATGGAGAAAGGCGGAGGGGGGGGGGGGTAACAGAAAAACAAAAGCACACCGCGTTCGTATAAAGAGCCAGAGTTTACTGCCCACTTTGTTTAAACAGCGCGGAATCCCTATGCATGCGTATACGTAATGGGCCTCAACTGTACGCGGGACGGTATACATCTCTCGAGACTCGCGTGGCGTACAGCACGAATTTCATCGCCTCCGATGGGTATAATGGTAGTAGTCTCGGAGTTGCGATGCGTGTCCATCCCAGATAATAAAAGCAGGAATGCCAGGGAATACGAGGGGGCGTCCTGTAGTGGACTAAGACGGGGATTTAAAGAGGCGCTGACTCGATAGGCGCGCTTTTAAAGCTCTTGTCGCAGAGTACACTCGCGTCGAGCTTTCCTCGAAACGCCAAGTATACAGTCGCGCGAGTCCCATTGTGCGACGCGATAAGATTGTGCTGTCGGCAGGGTGGCATGGTGTTTCAAGTCCGGCGTATCTTCGTCATCGTCGTCGGCTGAGGATTAGTAATGCACGCGCGACGCGTCATGTGCACCGTGTTGTATAAATAGGTGCGTATACGTATACTGTGCACGGCTGTGTATACATCGATGCGTCGTGTTTCTCTTTTGTTTAATTTTTTTTTCGTCCCTTCGGCCGATTGACACGTCACGCGCGACTTGCAAAGGTAAATGAAATATTGGGTGTATTCCCACCCCTTTTTTTCGGAGAGGAGTAAGTTGTGTGGCTCGAATAATTATTGATAGGTGGTATTGGCAGGGAAATTGATCCGTTGGATGATGCACCAGAGACACATAATCCCATGAAACTTCTCATTTTACTCTGTGGGTCGAAAAAAAAGGGGCAGGGGGCTTTGGAAGAAAATTAATTTGTCGCCGAAGCGGTGCCCGTATCGAATTTTCCGTCAATCCAAGGGGACACAATTTTTACAGGACTGACGTTTCAAGGCTATAATTACAAGCGAAGGAAGTAATACAAGAACGCGTATACTGGGAGAGTATAGGGAGCAACCGCAGGGGTCGCTTTACGCGCTTCCTTCTTAATTTCATTACACCGTGTATACGTAATGCGTAGGTGCGCGATATATTGTTGCGCGTTGCTCTGTTATATCGCGTGTGAGTGTTTTTTTTTTTCTTTTTTCTTTTTCCGTAGGTGTGCCTACCGAGAGAGCAATGCTCTTTCATCGATTCGATGTCGTGAATGTGCTCACTTCTCAGAAATCTTTGTTACTTTGCCGTTGGTTCAATATTGCCTTTTATGGGATTCCCCTGTTTTTTTTGCGCTGTTTATCGTTCGCGATCATGCAGGATGTTCGTGTTGTAAAAAAAATGTTTTTTTTTTTTTATTAGATAAAATATTCTTGCTTCAAAGCTATACTCTTTTTCAGTTCATTGACTCTCGATGTTTATAGTTGATAAATTGAATAAAACTGTATAGCGACAACTTTTTTTTATGTCATTACGTTCATACAACAGACTATGTTCTATTTCTCGTAAACGATCAAAAAACAAACTATCACAGGATAGTTGAGATTTTGATTGATTTTTGTATATGTTTTTTACAAGTGGGTATAGCATAGAAAGGGGACTATAGTTTTTTAGGTACTATCCTCAACTCGACAATAGAGAAGCTCATGTGTATTAACAAAAGATTGTAATCTAGTGTTCCAAAATAGTTCAAGCATTTAAAAATAAATTAAGTACAGAGAGAGAGAGAGAGAGAGCTAAGAAAGTGAAATAAACACCGAAACCACACGGCCTGAAAATATATCCGTAATGACTCGATCGTTAAATGGCTATTGAAAAAAAAAAAAAAAAAAAAAAAATACGCAATTCATGAGAAGACCTCCAGTACTTATCTGCTTATGTTTTTCATTTTTTTTTTCTCCGTACCTATTTCAATATATGAACAATAGAGAAGCAACTGTTAACAAAACAAAATTTTTTCAACTTCCATACGCATATACTTGCGAAAGCGAGGAACAAATGTACCCACACATACATGTATCTACAATATATAATGTACAGCCATGCATGTACCAATGATTCATGTTTGAGGATTTTTTTTTCCCAATAAGCCGTTCAACGATCGAGTCATTACAACACTCCAAAGTCGGTGCAGTCTTGGATACCGATTTCTGAGCTTTCGTATTATCAAGTTAAAATTATACGATTCTCTGAAAGTAGCACCAAGAGACAGACGTACAATAATTAAAGTTCGAGGTCTCGCGATTTTTTTTTTTTTTTTTTTTCGTGCAATGGGTCCGTAACGAGTTCTCGCAAAGTTCAAAAGAACAACACACGCGCGGAGACCGACGACAGCAGCTGCACGTACGTACGTATACGATCATACGAATATAAGTATATATAATTGCACGAAGCACCGTAGGGAATTCACGCACTGACGTGTCCTCTCTCTCTCTCTCACTCTCTTTTTTTACTTACGCTGAGCGACAAAATTAGCTGTCTCGACGACGGCCTTATGAATTTATGATACGCCTACCCAGCCTCTGTATACTCGACCCGCCAGTTGTAATAACCACACTTGCTTTTGATTAAAATACGCATTATTCTACTGCAATATGGGGTGTATACATATATTCTGATGTAAATGGATATACGCGTGTGCGCCTTGGCTTCTTTGGTACGGATTAATTTGTAATAACGTAGCTGAGGATTCGTTAATTATGAATAAGCGCGTTATATACCGGCTTAGGGAGGCGATGGTTCACGGGAAGCGAGAAAATAACAGGAGAGTACCTACGGTATGGAAACCGCGTAAAAATAGATCGTTATTATTCAATGTGCCCGCACATTTTCAGCTAACGGATAATACATGTATACAGTACGCACAATTTTACTCTTTTAAACTGCCCTTCCACGTCACTTGCAAGTGTATAAAATATTAAAAAAAAAAAAAAAAAACATATTCACCATAGCTCTGGGAATCGTTTGAAAAGAAAATAACTCGGCATATCTACATCTGCACGACAGCGTGAGTCCGGGCGTTGACCAGCTAATGCTAAATGTACGCGTGTAGGGTATAGCGCGCGGAGTCTTGCGAAAACAATCAATTCACGGGACGATCGTTATTCGCGTATTCGCGTGCCATCGCATACAAGAGAGATAGTGGATTTTTTTTTTTTCTCGTTACGATCTTCCAATTCGTCTCCTCGGACGTGGTCGATCGGCTGCTTGCGCGTTTGGTTTTCGTCGCTGTCGTCGCCGACTTCGTATGAATATATACACGTAGCGTTCAACACGTGCTCTATTCGATTGCGATCGGATGCTTCGCCGATCAGATACCGATTTTTTGTTTTCTCAACTCTCGGCAGTATTTACGTTCCCAACCGATCTCATGAAAAATAAATACATCTCAAAAACCAGATCGGCTTTGAATGCGAGGGATAAAAACTGTTAATTCACTGACATAATATACATAACGAGACTTACGATCGCGTGGATAAAACCCCGATAATTTGCATTGTAAAAGTAGCACATATTGTTATGTATACACGTGAAATATGAAGCAACGCACCTTGGCTCCGATCTGGTTGCCGCACTGTCCAGCCTGTAGATGTACAATTTCCCTCATGTTGCTCGTCTCCTTGATTTCCTTTTTTTTCTTTCTTTTTTTTTTTTTTATCTACGGGTACTACGTAAGACGTTAGGATTGTACTCTGAACTATCGGCGCTGGCTACAAGTATATACGAGCTGCAGTGCTCTCAGCTCGGAGTCTCGAGCGCTAATGCAGTGTAGCATCGAGCCGGCCGGCCAAAAGGGGCTTGGGTCTACGCGTCTCTCTCTCTCTCTCTATCTTTCGCTTGACGTGCGTGCGCCTCCTGGTGAAGCCTCCGTGTATACACGTCGGACTCTAGGGGGAGTATAGGTACTCGAATATAGAGCCTCCTCCAGTGCGTATCTACATGGGTAACGTAGCGGTTTTTTGCGCGATTATTGGAGCGAGTTTTTTGCACGTGTACGTACTCGTAACTGTAAATAATGCGCACGTAAGGTTGTATCCGAGGATTCGTTTGCACGAGCTATACGACGGCGATTGCTGTTGGGAGAGAAAACATAACACTTTTTACCGAGTACATAATATATAATAGGGTTGAAGAAATTTTCCATTTTTTTTTTCTACGTATCAGCTCAGGATAATTAACCGAGACAGGGAGATTTTTTAGAAACATTTTTATTCGTCGCCTTCGACGAGATTTTTCAAATTTTGTAGGGAATACATTAACTCGAAAACAAGTATGGAAGAGAAAAAAAAAGGTCACTCTCAATGTGGTCCCTGCGTTTTGCGGAACAGCTCATAAATGCCATCATCAACCCAACTCTGGAAAGAAGCGACTCACACCCATGCGGATACGCGAGCGCAAGTAACAAGCCAGACGCACACTGGAGGGCTGCTGTACATTACGCAGACTTCGTTTCTCCGCCGCAAAAACGCGCATCCCCAAAGTAAAGGAGAGGAGGAGAAGAAGTAGTTCTATCTTTGAAGCTAACCGAGCAGCCCTCGCGGGAAAAAAGGCCCGCTCGAAAGAATGCCAGTCTCCGCGCGCGCTGCAAGGGACCCCGAAAATGGATTTCAGCCGCTCGGGAGGTTTTTGCTTTTCCCTTTTTTTTTTCCTCCTCTACTCTTTCCCTCTGTGCTATTCTGGCCCCGTCTGCTCTTGTTTCCCCCGTGCGCGGCTCTCGACACCTCCGTGTCCTCCCGTACGCCGAGAGAAAAAGTCGTCCGAAAATAACAAAGAAAAAAAAAAACCCCCTGAGAAAGAATTGGACGAACCGAGGAGGGCCAGAGAAATGGCACTCCCTGCGAAAGCTACATATACACACGGCAGGAGTTTTAAGGCTGCTCTCCCTCGGGTGTATTTAAAAGGCTTTTTTTCCTCTCTCGTCTACAGGACGTTTATTTCGCTCAACGCGCTTTATCGATTTTTCGTTTTCTCCTCTTCCGCGTCGGCGAGCAATGCCTAATGAAGTCATTATAGCCGTATTTTGGTTTCGTTTTACGAGATGCGCGCGCGCCATGGTAAATATAACTAACGGGTACATACATATAGAATTGGGGGAAAAATATCATCCCGATTACGAAGAAAAAAAAAAAAAATACGAAATGTCACAGGATAAATTGATGGTCTAATTTTTTGTTGCTTAATACTTTGCTCACAAATTGTTTTAAAAGGCTTTACTTGCAGGGCTTATATACTCTTCTCATTTTTGTTCAAGGAAAGCAAAAGTACACTTTTTTTGGACCACTTTCATACCAACGGAATATATATACAATACTAAAAATTAATTTATAAATTATTCCTACAAAAATGTAAAACATGACCATTGAAACACAACGCGATCAATGTATAAGTATTTTGCTCACTGCTGCTAACGATGTGTTGTATGTACTTTCTTCTTACCTCCATATTTATAGAAAAGGTTGTAGGCGGATAAACATCAATCACACGAAGTGTTTTCTAATGGATTTCCCTGAAATTAAAAAAAAATGTTCGTAATACAATTATAATAGCAAATACCTATAAAATTTTAGATAGTTTCCCTGCATCGTTCATTAGAAATTTAAAACATCAGTTCATCGCAACATAGTGTCACATATTTACAGGATTCATCCATCTACTATTTCATGCGATTGTTTACAATAAAAAGACTGTTTTGTTGAGTTTTCACATAGTTTTACAACTCATTTTCGTAATGATTAGATAAAACAGGTCGAATTATAAGCTGGTTTAAACGGTAATGTTATAAAAAAGGACATATTTATAGACACGTAAACTTTGATGTAATAAAACGTGTAGTAATTGTAGGTAACAAATTGTGAAATCTTTCGGCTTTCGATTATTATGATTAACACCTTTTTCAAAAATATAATCTTAATATATAAGGATAGGTATGCGTTTTATTTTGTAAGCATCTCATACATCTGTGGCAGCAAAAAAAGAAAAAAGTACAGACACGGGAATAACATTGGTTTTTTGTATCTATATACCTACATGAATTCATTACAGAAATTCACTTAGCATTGACGTTGTATAATAGCTTTACGTGTGTTACGTTGGTTTGAGTACAAAAATGCAATACAACAATTAAGTAATACATTTACTTGTATAGGATTCGATATTTCCAATGTAGCGCTGGGCAGTCAATAAAAATCATTATAGGTAGGTTTGGTCCTTATTATGCATAATTAAGTATTACTAAGTATTACATTGATTTTTAATAAAGTACCTATATGAATAGTAACTTTAGATTTATAAATAAAGCTTTTAAATTTAATTGCATTCACTGAATGCCATTCAGCAGTATTTCAGTGTATAATCAGCGTCATCTAGCGTGGCTGATTTCGAACTAAAAAGTACCCCTATGGGACATGGGTACCTCTTTACCCCTAAAACTCTCACACTCTCAAAGTCTCAGAAAATACTCCGTCAGACGGCGCTAGTGGTAGGAGCAAAAAAATTCACTAGCGCTGCCTGGTGGAGAATTTTCTGAGACTTTGAGGGGGAGGGGGTACTTTTTAATTTAAAATTAGGAACGCGAGATGGCGTTGATTGTCAACAAAAAACACATCCATTGTCCATATCAATAATTTACAAGATGAAATTTTACATGGGAGAAAAAATACTTATTCTAAATTGTTTTAAGTACTAAATAAGTATACCAATCGATTAATTTTAGACAAAAATAAGCATAGGTTTTACCAATAACTTCTTTTTATCGTTACATTTTAGGTTACACGACATTGCCGCAACATGTAATAAACTTTAGTAGATGTAGTATCTGACTTTACATTGTTGAGCTATTGACTAGTTTTTAAATCTACAATTACTGAAATTAATAAACTAAGAATCATTGATAGTTATTAAAACACAATTTTTTCAACTTGGGCACAAAAAATAAATTTATTTCATTTAATAATTTATCAAGATAAGTATTTTTTTTTGCTCAAAATTAGCTTCATTTCATGAAAGCGATATTTTCTGGTAGCTAATCAAAAAAATGTTATCCTTTTAAAGTACATTATAATCATAGAGATGTAAGAAAGGGATGGGAATGATGTCAATATCATCGTGATACTCTAGAGATAATTTTTATTTGATATAGATTATAAATGACAGCTTTCTATTCCCAAGAACAAGCTTATGAAAAATAACTTTGAATGGCATATTATTTAAATAAAAAATATTGTGATGTAACAGAGCCAAATAAAATTGCTAATAAAAATAAATCTCATTTTAAAAAATTGGATGTTCTTGCAATACAATTTAATTGCAATAACTATCAACAATTAATCATTATGAGTTATTCAATGTTTATTTTGAATGTAGAAACAATTGTAGATGATATAAATCTGCCAAAGATCGATAAATAAAAAAAATAAAATGCTACAAAAATATTCAAGTTAACGGACACATATTGAATATTTCCCACAAAATTGATTGAAGTAATTATCAAGTTACGTTTATCAAATAAGTAATGAGGGAATAAGCTAAATACAAAAAAAAATTAGTTTTTTGATACATAATTTATTCAAACTTGTTCAGTATTGCAAATTATAAAATGTTAATTTAAACTTAAGCTTAAAAAATATATATTTTACAATAATTTGAAACATGGACTTAAAAGAAATGAACCGGCCAAATCATGTATAATAAAGTTTCAATTGTATTTCTATTCAATTTCTTGTAAAAGTAATAAAAGTATTAAAATACAGCCATTTGTAGGATTAAAAGTCCAAGTTACATTGATGTTGATTGATTTCTTAACTTCTACTGCGGGTCATGCCAGATTGATAATCGTACATCAAAAATTTATAAACAGATTACTGAACTCGAATTAAAAATTTATTACAAATATGCGGTTATAACGTACAAAATCCTTGTAAGATGTATTTCCGATATTACACAACGCAAAAGTCTAGTTAATTATGAAGAAAATAAAATATACGAGTGAAATTATTTTCGCTTCGTTTCGATGGATATGAACAATCGTGGACTTCTGTTTCATGTATTACGCTAAAAATGTAAGTAAAAACATAGAGGAAAAAAAATTGATTTTAATTTAATATTTTTATTACATCTTTAGTGCAAACGTATAAATTACAATTAACTCTTGAAACGTTTTGTATATTTATTAACTTTAGGAGAATCTCAACGCGTGCTGCTCATTTAGTTTTCGTCAACTTCCTGCTCATTCTCCTCGTCGAATTCGGCATCTTCGTCAGCCGTGGCTTCCTGGTACTGTTGGTATTCTGATACCAGATCGTTCATGTTCGACTCTGCCTCGGTGAATTCCATCTCGTCCATACCCTCACCCGTGTACCAATGCAAGAAAGCTTTTCTTCTGAACATAGCAGTGAATTGTTCTGAGATGCGCTTGAACAATTCCTGGATGGCGGTACTGTTGCCAATGAAAGTTGCCGACATCTTCAGACCACGTGGTGGTATGTCGCACACGGCGGTCTTGACGTTGTTCGGGATCCATTCAACGAAGTACGAGCTGTTCTTGTTTTGGATGTTCAACATTTGCTCGTCGACCTCCTTCATGGACATGCGACCACGGAAAATGGCGGCAACGGTGAGGTAGCGTCCGTGACGTGGATCGCAGGCAGCCATCATGTTCTTGGCATCGAACATCTGTTGGGTGAGCTCGGGCACCGAGAGGGCTCTGTATTGCTGGCTACCTCTGGAGGTAAGCGGAGCGAATCCGGGCATAAAGAAGTGGAGACGTGGGAACGGCACCATGTTTACGGCGAGTTTTCTGAGATCAGCGTTCAACTGACCTGGGAACCTGCAATGTTTCAAAAGAAGTTAGTCGATTTCTTTTGGTGCAAAAACTTTAATTTCAAAAACCTGTTGCACAATCAAAGAGAATGTAGTCAACATTTAAGTTTGTCTTGTTTCAATGAGGCCAGATTTAGAAAAGCCTACATTTTTTTACTTTGGTTTAATGTGGTTCAGTTTAGAGCTGACTACATTCTCTTTGATATTTTGCAAAACCATTATTACGAGTGAGCGAGAAAGATAAACAAACCTGAGACAAGTTGTCACACCAGACATTGTGAGAGATACGAGATGGTTGAGATCACCATACGTGGGTGTGGAGAGTTTGAGTGTTCTGAAGCAAATGTCGTAAAGTGCCTCGTTGTCGATGCAGTAGGTCTCGTCTGTGTTTTCGACCAACTGGTGTACCGAGAGGGTGGCGTTGTAGGGCTCGACGACGGTGTCGGAGACCTTTGGCGACGGCACGACAGAGTAGGTGTTCATGATCCTGTCGGGGTACTCTTCGCGGATCTTGGAAATCAAGAGGGTCCCCATACCGGAGCCGGTACCACCACCAAGCGAGTGAGTGAGCTGGAAGCCCTGCAGGCAGTCGCAGTTTTCCGCCTCCTTGCGCACAACGTCGAGGACCGAGTCGACCAGCTCGGCTCCCTCGGTGTAGTGGCCCTTGGCCCAGTTGTTGCCGGCGCCAGACTGTCCAAACACGAAGTTGTCTGGGCGGAAGATCTGGCCGAACGGGCCTGATCTGACAGAGTCCATGGTGCCGGGCTCCAGATCCACGAGGATGGCGCGGGGCACGTATTTGCCACCAGATGCCTCGTTGTAGTAGACGTTGATCCTCTCCAGCTGGAGGTCGCTGTCGCCATGGTACGCACCAGTAGGGTCGATTCCATGCTCGTCACTAATGATTTCCCAAAACTGCAACAAGCAACGAAGTAAAGTTAATTTAATTTTTCCTAGGATTTTTTGTTTACTTCTGATTAAATGACATCAATTTAAGGCATTTTGTACACAAATAAATAATTTTTACTGTTAAAAGTGTCTGATGTGGGAATTACGGTTGCGTGACGTTACAGGGTCGTAGTCGAGCAATCGAGATTAATTAGCAAGTCTGACTGAGCTGTACGATCATCGCAAGCGGACACGGACGAGCGAGCAGCACCAGGCCACAAATAGAGGTGTAATTGAGTGGTCGAAACAGCAGCTGTTACTTACCGAGACAATGTATAATAAGGAAAATTCGGTTTGTGAGACAGAGACACTTAACTGTTGCAATGTTAACACTAGAATTATTTCTATGGAATAAAAATGGTTTCAAGTATTGGGGTATTCATCACAATAGATTGAGGAAAAATTGTATTGACTAAAAAATTAGAATTTTGATATGAGTATACACAAAAAAAGCTATATTAAGCCAAGTCTCATTGTGCGCTTACTGATGGTCTGATAACAAGAGGGAAAACAATTCCATCAAAAGATGAAACTCGATAAAAAGAACTTTTGCAATAGTCGTTGGATGGATTTGGAAACTAAGAGGACTGAAAAGGTTCAACATTGATTCTATTCGATAAGACATTTAAGACATTCAAATCGATTTCCCGGTCAAGGCTGAATTCCAACAGCAGAATGTACAGTGTATTATTTTTTCTTATCAGTCTCGTCTAAAATAAAGCTAGAGATAATCCTACCTAAAATGACGTTACACGTGCACGTACCTACATGTGTAAAACATATTTGGCTACCATCAGTGTTTGTTCAGCCGCGTCATACCGAACATGTATATATATATTTTTTAATGATTTCATCAAAAAGAACGCCTGCGCGATACATGCGTGTCTCTTCCACATTTTTTATGGATGCATAATTACACACCTGGAAAGAGAGCAAGTCGAGTTTGCGTATGCCTGTATGCGAGTATCTTAAATGGATAGGCAACGGTGTATTGACCACAGATGCCCATAAAAGTGCATCACATCAGCGTCATAACAATTAGAAAAAAAAAAAAAAAAAAATTGAGCTCTTATACGTGTATATCCATTCCCTTGAGTCTTTCTCTCTTTAACACAAAAGCAGGTCTCCTCCTCTGCTATACTCTGCTTCTGCCTCGCCTGCCTCCCACACAAAGCAATAGAAGTAGGTGGATAGGTAGGTTGTATGTCAGAGAGAGATAGCGAAAACTCGGTATTATACAGACACACACATATGCAAGCAGAATAATGGTCGTCTAGGAGAATCGAACAAGACCAGGGGGTTGTGGTACTGCGTGTTAGTGAGGTGTGACTCACCGTATCAATGTCAGAACTGTGCGGTACACGTAAGTTATATTATGCATAAAAGGCCAAACTGTGGCCATATAAGAAAAAAAATTCTTAAACGAGAAGACAGTAAATTTTACGCTTTTATAAAAGAATTCTGCAGTGTATGTCTTTTTTTTTGTTGGAGGACAAGTTTCCGAGATACATGCAATCAAATAAGGGTTTATGAATGATGAGATTTACATGCTAACGACAGAGTTTTTATGTAAGTTAAGATTTGTATTATCATAGGAAATATTGGACAACGAAGTTGGCGATGATTTCAGATCTATTTTCGAGCACTGATATGGATAAACAGGAATCTTTTTTGTTGAGCGACTGATTTAGAGTTGTTTTTTTTATATTAACGATAAGTAAAACATTCGAGTTGGGACATTAAAAAGCTATTATAATAGCTGTAACGGAGTTAAGATATTTTGTCAGTTATTTAATACAAGACACCATACTGAAATTACTCGACAAATCACAACGATAAAAAATTTGAAGGGGACTTTATCCGATTGAAAAAATGATCTTGTGATGAACCGATAAGTTTTTTCAGACGCTCCTACATGACGCCTACCCGCGGACATGATTCATAGAGCAAGGCTCCCGCGCCGCGAGTGACGCAAGCTCTAATTATGCAAATTTTTCAAATTACATCCAAGTACCCACGTCCCTTTTTTTTAATCTTCTCAAACTCCGTGTCGCAATGAGTTTCGTGTTATTTCAGCTTAGAAATTTCAATTCGAAAGAAAGGAGGCCGCAGGAAGTCGAAAGAAGAAAAGTTTTAGAAGTTAACAGGCGCGCTCGCCAGCCCGTGCGGAATTTCCTCGACGACAGCTGGACGGGAGGCAGCAGCAGCTGCACGACTCGTTTATTTTTTTTTCTTTTCCTTTAAAAAGCTCTACAGCCTATGTACGACACTGAGCGTAGCGTCGCGGCATGGGTCTCTCGTGAAACTGAATCATTGGTTGGTGAAAGACGTGGTTTTTTTAAAATATGCTCATAACTTTACGTCCTGTACAATCAAATGGATTCACGAACCGATTACTAGTCAGTGGGACTGTCAAACAGTTCTCACGGCAGCTCGTACATAAAATCGAACAACAAAGTGTCCGCGCGAACATTGAAGATAGCGATTAATATAAATCAATCGGCACGGATATTGCGATTGACGACGAAACGAAGTGTAACCAGTAATTCGTTAATATGTGGCGCGAATAAGGGACGACGAGAGAACGAAGAGAGCTATGTATGTTATGTATTGAAGGTATACGCGAGGCTCGGCCGAGCAACATCAGGTCTTGATCCTTTATTTGGCGTCTATAAGAGGACGCTGGCGCAACATGGCGAGCGAGAACCCGGCTGTCCTTGGTCCCAAAGACAAGCCGGCGCGACGGACTATATATACAATGAACACTCTCTTCTCGCCGTGCCCTCGTCCCTCCATCGTAGGTATTATGGCTGCGCTCTCGCGGATCGTAATTGTTGCGCAACCGCCTCCTTGTTACTCACTCGGATACATTATTATACACGCTTGAATAATAATATCGAGCACGATCGGGATGACTCGTGCGATAATTGCGTAGGACGACTGATTTTGGCATTTTTTTTTTTTCTTCCGTCGATCGACCAATGTGGGTGGGTGTTTGCAAAACTAGTGGTTGGCACATAACGTTTTTTCTTTCTACTTAGACCCTTGGTAGTGTCAAGTGTATTTGATCCAATTTGGGAATCAAGGGAGTTAATCCATAATTTTAATACTTGAGAGGAATATATGTGCTTCTCTGTATTATAATTTTATAGTTATAACAGGCAAATTAAATAACAGTCCTTGAAAACGCTGTACACGCTTGGATGTATAAAATATCGACTACAACTTTGTCGTAACGACGACGGGAGCTAAAAATAGAAACAAATTTATATTCGTGTATAAAACGAAATTGATGGCACAGTAATTTATCGACATAACTTTATACTTCGTATCCCTCGTGCCCCTTTCTAAAAGATTGTTTTTTCATAAACTTTTATCCTTCGAAAAATCTCTCTACTCGACGACTCTCGAGTGCTCAAGACATGCGGCGTATCTTTACGATCAATAAAAAACGACAGGCTGCAGGAACGGAGGGAAGAGTGTATATTTTGAACAAGAGAGGAGCAAGGGGGGCACGCGAAAAATAAGCCTATACGTGTGTCTGTATAAGCTACGAAAGAACAGGCATATCCGGAAGGCACGTCACGAGGGGAGGGGGCGTACATGCGAGAATAAGTCGGTATATGCCCACACAGAAAAGTGAAGGAAGCGAAGGAGCGGCTGGCACACGGCTCGGGAAGGAGCAGCCGCTGGCGAGCGGACATTGACTCGATGCTCGATATCCTTGAAAGTCGCGGGAGCGTGACGATGAGCGCGGTTACTTCATCGTATATCTTTTTTTTTTTTTTTTTTTTCTTACCCGCAACGAGTCGCGGTGGAAATCCAAGGGTGAAGTGGAGCTCGTTATCCGGATAAAATCACGGGAATCGCGATCTTTCGGGAAGACGAGCATGAGAGAGGTGGGAAGAGGGACGAGGGATAATTGGATGCACTGGGGCTGTTTTCGCAGCCTCGGTGAGAACTTACTTGTCAACGAAATAATAGTTATAAAAGCAAGAGAATAAAAAAAAAATTAAAAAAAATTGTGTTCAGCTAACAAAATCAATATCTATATACTACAACTGGCAATCGATGAAAAAAAAAAAGGTTTAACGAAAGCACTTGACTCGCGATATGAATTTAAACGTACTTGCTCGATTACATTTATTTAATTAACAAACACGATCACGAAAACAAATGTCAGCAGAACCACGAGTGGCTGCTGTAGAAAATCGCGTACAGGTAAGAGATACCTGCCCACACACACAAACAAAAAGTTTAAAAGGTCGTGTCAAGGCGATAAAATCATGCTATTATATATCGTTTGCATGCAACACACACACACACACACCACTTAGCAGGCAAATGCTGTATAGGGACGAGGAAGAGAGAAGGAACATTCGAGATAGCGGTGTTTTATAAAGTTCGTCTGCTGCTTCTGCTGTCGCATTGCGTGTTTTGACTTCTAAAGACCCTCTCCCCTTCTCTTTACTTTCCAACAGTTCTTGTCTGCCGACAAACATGTCGAGAACCAGACACCGCTACATTTGTCTGAACTATTTTAAAAAAAAAGCAGGATAGTCTGGAAAAAGTCATCAAGGAATGATTGTTATAAAATGGAGTTACGGCAAACTAAAACTGGGCACTCTATGCCAGCAGTAGAAGCAGAAGCTTTTTTATTCTAGCTCTTTGGCAAGTTATGATTCTAAAAAGAAATAAAATAATTGAAATTTTTGAGAGTAACAGCAGCCCTTTTCTCTTGATGAGAGAACCTCTGCTCATCACAAAAGAATACCATCAGGAAACAGCCATGCGTGTATGTATGCATGTGTATTCTCAAGATTAATTCGTATGTGTAGGTGATGTTGAGGCGGTCTAACCGGTCCAAATCCAAACTTTATACATTTTGCACGTACCGCTCCGAGTATCTGTTTAAGATAAAAACACTAAAAGCATTGAGAGAAAAAAGCATACAATAGACGTAGCAGACACATCCAATAAGATGAGAACCCACGTCATTATATATGCGTATCTAATCCGAGAGGAAGACTGGCCCGGTGAGCAGGAGCGTACACATGCACACTCGCGCACACACGGAACCGGCGTTCGAATAGGAGGCAGACAGCAAAAAACGCACTGCGCGCGCAGCCGCTCGATGCCGCATCCAGCTTTGCTCGACTGCTATACGTTAGCAAATGTGTGTCCCCCGTTTCATTGTGACGAATTCCTGTATGATCCTAACTTTAAGGCCTTCAGACAAATTTGTAAATTCGTAAATTCCTAGAGGAATGTAAATTAAATATTTAAATTTATATATGTGTAAACTTTGTAGCTATAAAAGCCTTTAAAGTCTTAATAAAGCTCATTTTCAAAACTAAAAAAAAAAAAAAAAAAATGTGTGTACTGATAGAACAACTACATTAACGTTTTATGTGTATTGCTGAGTTTTACCACATCCGTAATTTCGTAAGTACTGTAAAATCCTGCCCACGGCTAGCTAGACGAGAAAAGAGCGCGATGTAGAGAAAGATCTCAACTCTGCCACACCCAGCAGAAGAACAGGGATCGAGCGAGTGTACGTATTCTCTCTCGCGTACACACCCATCGCTATAGCAGACTCAAGAGATAAAATACAATGCTTCGCGCACATACTCATAAAACAAGACTTTTAGAGGATTCAAAGGATTATTTTCTCGAGATAACGCGCGAAAAATTTTGCAACCCGTCACAATGACTCATACCGGCAACTCGAGTATGTATAAATTATGGCTTAGGGGCATGCTGCCATTTCTTTGCGATCAAAAGTAATTTGGAGTGCATTTAAAAAAACCAAGTTACTTTTTCGAAGGACGTAACGAATCCAATTGTGCTAACCTAACCTTGAGTATATAGAATGTTTATGTTAATGTGGCATGTTTTAGAGATAATTAAACATTCGAATGAAACCGTCGCTTGGCAGTTAGTACTCCTTCAACGTTCTCTTATTTAACCATGTGCTAGAGCCGAACTCCCTTTTGCAATACAAGCGGCTAGAATTTCGTCATTTTTACCCTTGCACCGAGAACCGGACGCCATACTTATGCCAGTGTTATTTCCGCGGCAGTTTACGTGCCCCGTAGTATCCCTGGGGTGAACCATTTCTTTTTCGCACACATGCGCAGCCGGTCCTCCCCTCCCGGGCTCTCGACTTTTACATTATGACGCACACACACACGGCGGCCAAATCCACGCACCCGGTAGCAGTCGGAGAATTCAACGGTTTTTTTTCTGTATTACAAGTACCGAAAACGCAGGGAGGGGGAGAGAGCCGGGCGACCGTTGGAACGCGTCGGAAGAAGAGAAAGAAAGAGACGGAGAAACCGGGCCGGCGTCTGAAAGCATATATATAGGTTTGATAACAAGTTCATTAGATATTAATGAAATTCGCGGATATTACTCCCCCGCGGGAGAAAAAGAATAGAGAAATACGTCGAGGCAAGAGTGTGTAAGTCGAACGACTAACGGTTTTTAGGATCGCCACCGGCAAATGGAACTTTCACGAGGCTATGGGAGGAGAGGTCACGGCGTCGCTGGAGCGAAAGGCTCTCGAGATTCAAGCGAAAATACACCCTCGAAAGGAACGAGGAGAGCGGCCATGATAAGTATGCTGGATCACTCGGGAGACTCGCAGAAACGAAGACAGCGTGAACACGCACTGCAGGCATCATGTCGTATGTGTATCGTGTACGTATCAAAGGTTATTCAAGTGTGACGATGACAATTAATAAATTAATGATAAAGACTAACCTTAGCGCCAATTTGGTTTCCGCACTGACCAGCCTGGATGTGTACGATTTCCCTCATATTGCTACTGTGGAAGGATACTCTTCGTGTGTATTATATGGTACAAATGTGTAGCTGCCGCTGGAAGATGATCTCGTGTGTACGTATGTCTCTTGAAGTCACTCTGCACACCGCGAGAGCCAAGGGACGAATGCTCGTACGGCCGGCTCGTTGCGTCGGTAGTTACTCTCTCTCTCTCTGCGGCTCTACTCGCTGCCTGCCTTCGAAGTGGAGCGCGGGAAGAGGGGCTTAATCTCGACTGCCATTGGCTGCTTGGCTATTTCAGCGCGCGCTGCTGCCTCTTTTTCGAACCAAACGCTCGATCGTGCTATCTCCAACTCCCCCTGTCCCCTCTCCTTTGACCACAAGTCGTGTAAGTACATCTTTCTCGCTCCTACATATTTGATCCTTGCAGCGCAGCCTTTTACTTTCATATTATCCTTTCGTTTCTGGAGTTTTATTTGTTAAAAATAAGTTATGGTTGATTGTTGGTAAGTATTTGGCATTTTCATTCGCCTGTGTCACTTTTAATTTTATAGCGCGTATGAAACTGTACTTTAATATGTATATCATTGGGGACGCTTAAAATTAATAAAATTAATTAGATCAACGGTTGCGGGATTGGGCCCAGTCGGTCAGTGTTGCCAACTGCATTGGACGGGCTCATTCATCATTACCTATTCTATCGGCTGTTTGCAAATTAAATATGTCATGTGTTTAGTTAAACCTATGCGAAATACATAATAATATGTACCTACTGTACGATGATATAGAAGATGAGTATTAGTACGTCAGCACAAGGTGACTTTTCTACACTTTTCCTTTTCTTTTGCTAGATGAAAAGAAAAATGGATTCAGCTAATGGGGCTGCTGTAAAAGGATTTCCTCTCCGAGAGTTGCTGATACAGCTGTCATACTGTTCTGCTGTTGCCATGTCTGCAGCGTTCAAAGTAATCAATCGGTAAAGCTATTTTTTTTTTTTTTTTTTTTTTCTTGTGCTCATTAAATCGTGTAGAGAATTGGCTGGAAATACGTACACATTTGGCTCTGTTAACTTTTTTTTTTTTTTTTTACGTGTACGCTGGTTAAATTTTCTCATTACAGGGATATAATTGGTTGGATACTTTTAATTTGAAAATATCGTGGCCTCACATTTGTTCGTTGTTGCACCAATCATAAAGCAATTACGATGGAACCCATCATTATACGAGACCATGTTCAATAACTGTCGAGCTTATTTGCAATATATTATAAGTATGAATACATGCTTTATCTAAATGTCTCAATGATAGTATGTAACAAAGCGTTTGAAATAGATACATTTGTTGTTTGTTTTCATATTTTTTTTACAAGAAAGGACGCAAATTTTTCAACAAGTTAACTGTAGGCTCTCTGTCTGTAGCAGTTAAAGTGACTGATGTAGTACTTCTTTGATAGTAATTACAATAGTTACGCTTGTTCATTAATCCACCATTCAATTTTTTAAAACTAAGTACTATTTGCCTTTAGAAAGTTAACAAACAAAAAGGAAATTACTTACTCGGAAAAAATAACACCTACACCTACCTAACTGTTAGTTTTTTTATCTTTTAAAAACGTAAATTTAAATAGGTATGACCAAATGGCGAATGCGTGTTAATAATCGAGTCATCGCGAGATAAGACAAATAGTTTTTCAAAACTGATAATCGTGTAATTTTTTTTGTTTTTAAAAATTTGTTCAATTAAAATTTTCTAGAAATAAAGGCTTTAAAATTAGTTATGACATATTCCACGAACTAGTATAATCTTGCATAATGTAGGTCTACACGATGATTAAACGCACTTTCAAGATAAAAAACGTGCCTCGTAAAGAAAAAAAGAAAAAAAAAAAAACCACGCTTTTTGATAATAGTTTGAAAATATTTTTGAAGTTCAATTTTTTGGCATTTCAAATATAAAACAATGTGTCAAAAATGTGAATTTTTTTTTTGAAACGATAGGTCTGTATTAAAAAAAAAAAAAAAAAAAAAGAATATCAAATATACAAGTTTGAATCCGTGATTATATTAAGCACTGTGATGAAAAGAACATTGAATTATATCATTGCATGCCTAAAATTAGTTTGTAAGACTGATGCATAACAATAATGTATTTAGACACACACAAAAGAATTCAATAGTGCAAATGTATAATATTTCACGCTGCAAATGTAATATGTGCAAAAAGTTTTTATTTCAATGCTCGTACATAAATAAATTGATACTCTCTTCATTCGCGATGTATTTATGTATCACGGATGTGACAGTATTTTTTATCCGATCAAAGAACACAAAAATTCATTTGTCAAAAAGATCCGGGTACAGACACGTGATACCACAAAAAACGTCGCGGGTATATATAAATAAAACCCACTGTTCATCTCCAACATAACGTATTCGTAATATCGACGTTCTCATTCATCCGCTTGACTCATCGAACAATCTACTTTCCCTGTACCTATGAGGGCACTGCTCGATGTACAAAACAAAAAAACCGCAAAATCCCGCACGCAGTGTGACTTTCACCCCCGTATCACCTGTCGAAATCCCATTTACGAGCCGTCCTCACCCGTGCATGATACACCCTATCGTCCACACACCCTCGCATTATATAAAGAGCTTACGAGGCAAAGCCTCGAGTAAGAAAGCGAAAAAAGCTCGGTGCAAACGCAAGGAGGGGTAGGAGGGGGACACAATGCATGTGTGCTGTGTTCTCGAAAGAAAAGCTCCAGTCGTGACGGCTCGAAGTGCACATTAGCGGTCCTCTTTGATGCACGCCGCATGTGACATCCATAAAAACCCCGAGGCGCGCACAGGTGTGCGTTACTCTCTTTTGTTTTAACACGTGTAAGTTGTACATTGTATACATATATGTATATATACAACAGTTACCTCGTATGTACGTTAATTGTATAGCTTGCAGGTGTAAGCGTGCAACGATGACTCGGTCTCCAACTCCCCCACGCGTCGAGGGGATGGTGATGATTCACCCTCCAGTGGTGGCGCACACGCATACGCACCCAATACACAAGCTGTATATATATTATTCTCCCGTTATGTTCCACCCCCCTGTGTTGCTAATGGGGAGCTTTCGTGTGTTATTTTCTGCCTCTGTCTCGCTTTTTCTATATGCGTTATAGCTGAGTTTCTTTGTCCGTATATGACGTACGATCTACAACCTTTTTTTTTCAAGCTGTACATGTTCTGGGAAACGCCAGGCGTGTAATACACACACAATTGTTAGATCACGTGGCTCACGGTATTACGTGTACTTTATTACACTAATTGACGATAAAAGTCAAATTTTTGGCCCAAAAAAACAATAAATAAATAAAAAAAAATAGAAACAATTACGTTGTAGAAGACCTGATGACAAATTCTTCTAGTAATATCTTATCCCATCATCAAAACGTTTAATAAAGCATGTATACTATGATGCAACCGTGCCTCTTAAAAGTCGTAATAGTAGGAAACAATGTATTTTTTTATTATTTATTTAAGTTCTGAAGGGAAATTATTATTTGATCAGAGACTAATACGAGCAATCATCTACAATGAGATTTCATGAATTAAAGCTTGTTTCAAGAGCTGCTTTTCAAGTGGATGATTTAACTTTACCATGAGCTACCTAATAAAAGAAAAAAATAAGTAGAAAATCAAGACTTTCAAATGAATTTGGTGTTTCTCCTGTGCAGGCCCTTTTTTCCCAGGATATAAATGTACACACGACATTGATTTTTTACAGGGTATTGGTTATTGAATGATGGGCCACGTGAAAATCCAATTCTTTTTGCAAATTCTCTATTATATGTGTCTGCTATTAATCATGGAAAAATATCTTTTGTTGCAATTTTTACGGTCTGTAGGAGACATTTATGCATCGTCGTCCATACTTTGTACCTCCTCGTATTTTGCTGAATGTAAAAAACTGAGTACGTCATGTACGTATACGTGCCCACTGACTTCACTAATAGTACACCACCAATCCCTCCTACACACGTACACGTAGTCGCAAGAGGAGAAGCGACTGGAATAGAAATAAAGGAGAGAAAGAGGAAGAAAGTCGATAAACGTGACTCACCTCTTGCACACACACACACCCATACACGTACTCGTATCCATAGCGTCGCACTTCTCTTTCTCATTCGTCAAATCGATTTCGACAAGCGTAAAAAGCGCGCGCGTGTCTCTATGCCGTTCATTTTTTTATTGAAGCTCTCTTTTTCGCTATTGTTAAACGTGGATATAAGATGGAGAAAAAAAACGGTATGACGCTCTGTGCGATTTTTCGCTGATGAACAATTCCACAGACAACCACCGCGTTGAGGGTTTCAAGTGTCTGTACATACACTCGTAAATAATACATCGCGAGCTATAGTTCAAGGGTACACGAGAGAAACCCACGATTTAAAGAGCCAACTATTTTTTTCCATTTTGGCATAAATAACGAGTCAGTCGCGTTGGGTCAAATATATAAAATGGGTGTTTTTTAAATTACCCTTGTAGCAACCGAGTGCTTGCATTAAACATTTAGTATACCTTCGACGAGGCGACAGATCGATACAGGTACCATACACCATTATACATGTATAGATCTGTATGATTCGTTGCACGCACCTGTAGATGGATACAATAATTTAGTTAGGAAAAAAAAAAAAAAAAGAATAATTACAATATTCAACGCTACCATGTACACATGTACGTCCACGAACAGATTGTGTATGTGCTACCGCTGATTACCAGTGGGTTTCTATATTTAATGGCTCGCGTATTGATCAACCCATGCGCGCAGGCGGTGTAGGACTGGCGCTGACGCTAACGTCACTTCCAAGGAAAATCAAATTGATCGCGGCACCCGATAATTTGCCAAATCGATTTGGCTACCCTACTGCCGTTTATTGTCGTGTTACGAATTTAAGGAGAGTTTTTTTTTTTTTTTTTTTTTTTTACCGTACTTGGGCCTGCGAATTAATTTACATGATTTTTTTTCGGCTCTCAATTGTGACGGGTGACCGAAAATGTGACTACACGCGACCTGCTCGTTACATTTCACGTTGTTGACAGACCTTGGAAAGCTTATAATCAAAACCCCCCTTGCAGAGGCAAGTTATTGAAAATGATCTTAAAAAAAACAAAATAAATAATAAATAATTTACGATAGTTTGTTGTCCAAGGATATAACCATTATTTTTATGATAACATAACAATCGTAAAATCGTCATAATTTATAATTGAATCGAATATCACTTCACGCGACCAACTTTGGGCTGATAAAATTTGAGAAACGTGGATGCGTCACCGTGTGTCATTCCCAAAGATTTCGCGACAAAATTTATTAAAATACAATGGGTGCGGCTTTGGCAATCCATCTGGGGATTAGCTGTGAGTTCACGCAAATTTATCGATAAATTTTTATAATTTTTTTTATTTTCCATTAAAGCAATAAGTCGAAGCCGCAAATTTTTCTATTATTCATGGAAGCGTAAGTGAATGGCGTTCAAAAATTTAATTATATCTGCAGGAGCTTTGCTGCATTCGAAAACTATCACTCCCTTTCTGAAACTACAAGCTCGCAGCACGTGACCGAAATAACGTTGAAAGCTGCTGCAATTTGATTTAAATTCAGTCCGCATGTATTCTTCGCAGTAAATTTAAGTTTATCGCAAAAAGTTTTTCACATTTTCTCCCTCGGATGAAATTAATAGATATGGACAACAAATTTTTCCAATCGTTTTGTAAAACGATAATTAATAATAGTTAATTATTTTACACGCTCAAGAAACTCAAATTGTGTTATTGCATTATTTGGTTGCGATTCAAGAAATGTCATCAAAATTTGTAATTTCCCGAGAAAAAATTAAAAAACTCAATGAGTTGTAAAAAATCTGCAAATAATTGTTTGACGTAAATTTATGGACACTCTGAAGTAATATATTATTTTCGAAGTGTAATTCATTTCTGTTGCTAGGATTTCTTTTTAAATATTACTCACAATGCAATGCACAACATCAATTACTTAAACAAAAATTTTAATGCTTTACGATGTTGAAGAATAAATCATACCATAAACTATTTGAAAAAGTATTTAATAATTATTTAAAAATAATTTAGTATTAATTTTTCTGTTTCTAAATAAAATGCATTTACACTGGAAAAAAATTTGGCAAGTCCTTACAATAAAAAAAATTTACTGTTACGAACGATGGATTTAACTTTTCTTCGTTTATACATGCTCGAGTCTAATTCTATTAATACAGGTAAAATGTAACAGTGCATTTTTCAAGAAGCCAAGTGTCTCCAAAAAATTTCGCGCGATCCGAGCTAGTCTGCACATCCGGCTAGTCCGACCAGATAAAATATTATACCATTGAGCTTGGAGCTTCATCAAAGCGAGACGCGCACAACCTCCGCCTAACACCAAATATTTACGGCGGCGCCCCGTTAAAATCCGTCTCGCCTGGCGTTCCTGTAACGTATATACACACGCCCCGCGGACGCAAATACTTGCCACGGGCTCGAGGCGTCGCGTGTGCCGAGAACAAAACACGGAAGGGCATTCCGCCTCCTCCTCCTCGTTATTGTCCATTATAACTGCAGTGCGATGTGTACTTGTATGCAGCGCACGAGAAAATTCGGAAGTTTAAATTAATCGTGTTAAAAATATTACTCGTTTATTATTTTTTTTATTTCTTATGCATTCAAACTTCGAGGAAAAAAGTAAAATTGTTTTATGGGCTGTTGGATTTGTTACAGAGAAGAAAGTAAACAATTACTTCGTGAATTCCGTGGTTCTTAAAATTAAAATTTTCAAATTTTCTAAACAAACATTTTTCGGATCATTTTTTATACTTGAAAAATCAGTGAAACATAAGAATCCATAGTAAACATCGTACCGTCCCAAATCTCAAAGAAAAACAAAAATATTTTCAGGATTGTCACCCATTGTATTGAAAATATTTCAAAAGGCCGAAAATCAGTCTCCTTACGCGTCACGTCATTTATTTCATGCCCATATGAATGTATACAGGTAAGTATGCGTCTAAAAAAAAATAAAAAATTCTTTTTGTTAAATTGCTGCTACAAGTCTATTCTTCAGCTCAGAGACGAAACCTTAGATACAATGTGGTATATGTACAGGCGCGGAGAGAAAAATAATGAAAAAGAGACGACTAAACACCAACTCGGCGAATGAAAAATGAAACGTGGTCTGGATTACTTACGCATTGCAGGTTGCGTGCATGCAAGCAGCCGCCGGCGCCCATATATATTACATACCCATTTACAAATAATAATAATAATAATAACAATATGTCTCTCTCATACCTATACTTATACAGGTATGCAGTTTATATTTTTATAACACACGTCTCTCCGTCTTTCGTATTACCCCTTTCGTGTGGAACGTGCGCGACTTGCTATACATATTCGCAGACTATGTACACAAGCTGGTATTTTATAATATCTGTTTTGCAGCGTCTATGTACTTGCAACTCTGTATTGTACGGGATGCAGGCAACTCTCTGTTCTGACACCAATATATTTATTTATTTTTTTATTTTTTTTTAATTCAAAAAAGAAACAAGAGTACGGGTAAAATGAAGAGTGTTGGAAAAACTAAATGCTGCAAGCGCTGCCGCGATTAAAATTCTCGCGGACAAGTGCAGTGGACTCCTCGGGAATAAGTATTGCGAAATAAAATACGGTTGATACGTGATAAAAGAGCTCGCGCTCGAGCTGGCGTTTACAATAGATACATTTGTTTAATTAATATGTAATTTATTCGTACTGGGTGTACTTTTCGCGTGGGGGTTCTCGGGTTTTCCCATCCGCGGCTGATGGAGCGTGGCCGCTAATTGAATCGAACGAGTGATTTTTCAACCATCCGTCGAGTTATCGATTTGCGAAACGACTCGAGGGAATTATTCATGCCTTCGCACTTGGGGAATCGTTGTGCGACGAGGATGGCGTTTGATGCTTAGGCATACAAGATAACATTTCTATTTTTCATTATTATCTTTTTTTTTTTTTTAACCCATCGACATTGCAGTGCTTGACTAAGCTTGAAAGTCGTTTCGATCAATCTATTTCAGCTCTGTTGGACTAATAACTTTTTTCTAGAAAGAATTATTTGGATGTCCTTATTTAAGAGTGTTTTACGTGTCAATCAATGGACATAATTTGGCTTTGAAGTATCGAGTGAAGAAATCTTCAGCAATTACATATTTATACCCACTGTACATGGGTCATGATACAGTCAAGATTCAATATTACGCACAATTCAAGTGGGTTATAAGGAAAAAAAAAAAAAGGTACAAACGTTCTCACGAACTACAGTGGTAAAAAAAAAAAAAAAAATCGTCAGTCATCTCCGAAAACCCACCAACAACCATATAGACACGGAAAAAGAGAGAGAGAGAGGGTTTCATTAAAGATTTCCGGGGTCTGTTGTATATACTTCCAGCCTCCGAGCACCTTCACCTCGTAATAATAGTACGGTATCCAATATCCCTCTCTTCTCTTTTCTTTTTGATTATTCTCTCTCGAGTGTCCGCACTCGATGCCCAATATCCGAAGCAATTAAACGAGACGCGCTCACAGATCCGTATGTATATACCCATACAACAATCTACGCCTATGCACGATTGCATGTGGATGGTAAAAGTCGAGCTTATGCATTCAAGATTAACGAGGCACACAGCCTATAAGTACGAAGCAAGACAAAGTCCAGCCATCACGGTGGTAAACTTATAATGGTACCACATAAATATATACATAGGGTATACCATCGTAGGTAGGTATAGGTACTTGTGGCACGGAATGCCAAGCGCACACCATTATGCTCTCGAGAAAGGCGCGCATCATTCGAGATCGGACTCTGCACTCTCTGCAGGCGATGGTTGCACTTCTTTGGCTCGCCTTGGATGTACTTTGTACGTGCACTTAATCGTGTGGGCTCCGTGGATGGGCTAACGAAGCAAAAGAAAAAGTTGTACATAGAGAGGCTTAACGGTATTGTATACACATGCCAGGTCTGTATAGGTAAGTACGTGCGGATCGGTATATTGGATTGTTGGCCGGGTTCTGCCGAGAGAGGATGTATGTACCTAATAATATTATATATATTATACGTTTTCTCCTGCTCTCGTATAATACCGTGGGCCTGATGTACCGATGTGCGAGAGATCACGAGGGTAATATATTAAGTGTTTGGTGTATACGTGTACTTATCGGTCTTTGTTTGTGGATTTAAGGGCAAATCGAGCCATCAAAGTACGTGGTTAATATACGTGGTCGGTACTTTCGTTATTCTCGACCCGAGCTGGATTTTTCTATTGTACCTGCTTTGGTCCGTTTACTCTAAAGTAGACCAGTACGAGCGGGGTTTGAGATCGTAAAGTCTTTGACATTTCGACGCCAACTGCGAGAAAAGCCGATTTTCAGTGGAATAAACGGTATCTGGATTTCTAATCGATGTTTCCTATATTTTTCCAAGTTAAACTATATTTTCTCGTGATTCGCAGGTCAGTTGGTAATCTTTTTGAAATACCGTACTTTTCTCGAAGAAGTCAAGTGAACCCTCAAGATTAAAAAAAAAAAAAATTATTGTTAATAGCGAAATAATTAGGTTTTCCAGGGATTATACTGAATAGAAAAAATTGCAGGGCTTGAACAAGTGACAATTTTTGGTAAGAAATTTTTTTTTTTTGCGTTTGCACACTTATTTTTGAAAATATGTCTTCCTAAAGCCTTACATGAGTGATGAAAATATGTCAAAAATAGCTCTAACATCATTTTGTTCTGATTACAGGGTGAAATCGATATCTGTAACGAAACGCGAACGTTTAAACATTAAAAAATACACGTATTTTGTATCGGACATAATCTTATCCTAACGCTCCAAATGACTAAACTCGTTATTAATTGGTCGAAAAATCGTTTTACAGTATCTAACTTTTTCACCGACAAAAGCTTACAAAAGGTATGCAAATAACTATCTTACATATTTTCATATCAATATTTTATATCACAAAATAAGCGATTCATCCGAGTTTGGGTATCGTCTTTTTTCTCTCTCAATTATAATTCACACCAAATTAGTTCAGAGCATTTTTTACTTTCTTACAATTCTATCAGAATTCTAATAGTTTTTAATACATTTTCAAAACTATTAATCGATATCCATGGTTAAAATATCCGAATATCAGCATTTAATAAAGAAAAAAAAAGTTTATTAAAAGAGACAAGGATAAACCCACTGTATTTATCTATTATACATTTAAATTGATATCATTAAATGTACATTAAAATAATCGTATGGTCTTTATAAAGATACTATGCATTATCTTAGTCGTAACCCACCTCGATGTTGCTTCTTGCAACCTTTAACTCGATCTTAGTCCTAGTTATAATCGAACAACTTACAAATCATGATGTTGTTACGATTACTCGAAGAAATCCAGCGTAAAGGTAACAAATATCTCGCAAAATCGTCAACGGTTCAAGTAAAACATCAATCACGAAAAACCACGCGAGAAACCGTTAAAGTATCGACCAAGGGCCAACAAGCAACCACGAAAACAACAGAAACTCCCACTAATCTTTTTTTTCCACGATCGTTCGCACAAAGGTTTCTGGTCAAGATGCCTTTTTTTTTTTTTTTTCCTTCCATGCGCATGATGTCACGGACAACGACAGCGTATAGCCTTAGTGCCACTAAAGACGAAACCGAAAACAACGCAATTTTTACCTGTCTTAAAAATCGTGTTGTTAATACGAAATTTATGCCTTTCAGCATGTAATACACGTACACTCATTTTTATGCTCGGGTTTGAAGTTCTTCTACTTTGTTAACTATTGTCAAAGACCAGCATATCTACACAAAAGGGCAAAAAAAAAAATATGTATATATATATATATTGATTTGAATCGACGTTAGTGTGTCAAAGGTACATAAGTGTTTACAAACAAGTAAAAAATAGCCATGTTGGTAAACACCACGTCTCTATATGTCCATAGATTGGCCATCATAGATCACTCGTTTGGTTCCCCAAAGCCAATCGACTCGAAAGTTAAAAATAACTCTTACACCTCTCCAGCCCACCGAACATTATGTACATTATGTATAGATGTTTTATCTCTCTCTCTCTATGGGCATGAATATTTAATCAATTTGATGCAGACATGTGAGCATTTTTTTTCCTCCATTCACACGCTCGTTCATTTACTTTTCGCCTGACAAATAATCCACACGACAAACTCTGTAAAACCATCTCCAGTAGGTACGTGTAGGCGCAAGCATCTTTGTATACGTCATCGTCCGTATAACTTTGCGCAATTACGTCGCATAATAATCCTTAGCGTCGAATAATAGCTCGCATTAAAGCTCGGAACGAAGGAAGGAAGGAAGGAAAAAAAAAAAAAAAAGGCCGGGAGCGAAAGGAAATAACTTATCAAGCGTCTCTCTGCAGTAGGTAGTTTATACATCCGCAAGCCCACACAGCTTTGTCGTCGTGTATACCTACCCAAGTAGTTGTCGGTATCAATATTGCATTACCGTCTCGGTTCTTTTATTGTTGCGCAACGTTGCAGAAAAAAAAAAAAAAAAAAAAGATCATACACGTACGAGACAGAGACGATCAGTAAAGAAGGAAAAAAAAAAAAAAAAAAGGGGGTAGAGAGCCGAAAAGTCGCGGAGGACACGCTCGGCTTATTATCTCATTGCCCATTGTTTCATGCGAGCGATGTAGCGGCCATCCATACGTATATATACGTGTGTTATAAGGCGTATACAGATACAGAGCGTCTTTGCCGCGACTGCCTTGGACTCCATCTACATGCGCGTATATATCGTGTTGTGTGTACGTATAGATTTCGCTCTGACATCACCAGCTGCTTTTAGGTCGATGCGGGCGTTGCCCCCCTCCTCGCGTTCCATATACACTACAATACTTGCTGTCACCCGATAAATCCGAGGCACAAACTGTTTTTTTTTTTTTTTGTTTTTTTCGTTTTCCAATTGCTAGAAATATGCATTTATCGCAAGCTAAACGGTAATTTTTTTCACTACGAGCGCTTATTTTGTCGAAGCAGTGCCTAATTCCATTAAAATGCAAACCACTGGGTTATTGGTGCTTGTACTAAGTACTCGCGATGAAAAAAAAAAATAATCGTGACAAAAGAAATTTTTATGTTCATGAATAATGATGAAAAAAAAAAAAAATGAAAGAACTCGTGCCTACATTAGAGATTCTCTGCGCGATATACCTACGTACTTGGTACTTTTTTTTTCTCTTCGTAATATACCACGTACTTTCTCAAAACTTGATCTATTACCGTAATATACGATGTAACAGAAAATTACCCTCTTGGCTCTTGCACCCGGGGAACGACTTGAAAATACGAAACACATGAATGCGAATATCGAGTAGAAGGAGAGAAAACCTTCAGCCGAATCCCGTGTCCGACTATACACGGTCCAATACTACTAGTGAGCCCTTCGCGATCAACGCATTGATATCGTTTGATTTTCTTTGATTGAGACTCCATTCATTTCACCCTTGGCGCGTCGGTAAAAAACAATTGCACGAAGCAGCTTACATATAGCCCATCGATGATGGGTGTATGAAACAAAAGAAAGTCGATATTTACACGCGCAAAATCCATGCTCCCACGCCCTTGCAAGCGACTTTTGCCTTTTTTTCCCGGCCCCGTCGTGTTTTCTCCGCGTGGCAACGGCATCCCCCCAAAAGTGGTCATAAAAATTCCCCCCAGCAGGAAAATCGAGACGTGCGAGAGAGCAACCCTCTGTTTCGGCCCACGGGCCGTTACCACGTATACATATACACATAAAACCTCGCCCTCCCAAGAAATGGGAGGGGGTGAGAAAGCACGAGCCGCACTCGGACGTTGGATAAGTGTACGTGCCCGACTTCCTAGGCGATAAAAATAAAAAAAAAGCTAGTTCCGCACCGCACGTTTTCGTGTGTGTGTGTACTGTGTATAAAACAAATACTCGCGGGGGACGGAACCACGTCAGCCGGCTCGTTTGTGCACGTATATACAGTGTGTCGTTCGATCGATCGGCTTCTTACTTTATATAGATGTATACATATATATACATCGAACATCACGCGACGACGTCGCATTATCCCTCCCATCTTGCCCTTTGGGGGCGCGAAGCCAAGCATCTTCGGTAGATCCTACGGAGACTCTCTCGCCTAATATATTTTTTATTCGCTTGGTTCATGGCCCAAACACACGCTGCTCTCATACGTGCTGTACGGACACTGGGAAAAAGAAAAAAAAAAAAAAAAAAAGAAACTCGTTAATTTTTCAGCCATTGACGCGCACATGCTTTTTTTCCTTCTTACATATATATATATACACAGATGTATATTCATTGATCCCTCGATGATAAGTAAGTAAGTATAAGTATACTCTTTACACCGTAACTTCCGCATCGAGTGCTGATTTTTTAAGTAGCCCCTCTCTACTCCGTACTCCTTTTTATACCCTTCCTTACTTCCCTTCTTCGCTGTTACACTGTATAATACATACAAGCCTCTCGCGCTTTCAAGCGCGTCCCGATTGAATTATGCATGTTACCTTGCGCACTCGAGGAAACGTTGTTGCCGTACTGATTGTTATTATTATTATTAATAATAATTTTATAATAGATTTGGAACGTTATTAATTGAGTTTTTGCATTTTAATATTATTATTATTGTACGCGCGAAACTATTGTTACGAATAACCATGCCTTGTCGCTCGATTTATCGATCTTTCGGTACATATATGTGTTCAATTATTCTTTCGTCGCGTACTCGTGCGTGGGGGTATGCACACTCGCGGGCTTTTGGGTAAGGGTAAACAGATTTGGTTAAGTTTTTTACGATTGTCTTTTGCACTTGAAATTTTCTGGGCCGTTTTTCAACTAAATTGTAAAATATACTTTGGGCCAGTAACAATAAACTCTGGGATTAGTATACGCGATGAAATAAAGAACAAGTCGCGAGCAAGGAGTCTTGGATAAAAAAAATCAGACGCGCTAAATATTAATACCTGCTTCTACGCTGCCGCTCTGACTTTAATTTTGGCGTTGGCGTGAATAAAAGAGACTATTCAAAGATAAAAACATGGGCATTGTACTCTATCGACCTATACGTACATATACTATATGTACAAAAAAAAAATCATTGCTTACTCTAATGTGACAATCCAAACGAGGATGAGAAAAAAAGGAGAAATGAGGGAAAATCCATCACATCTGTATAACTGCATCGCGGTTTATCGAGCAAACTGCGAGCTCTTGAGTTATATGTATGTGAGATGGAAAAAAAAGGTATATGCTAATGTAGCTCCTCCGCGCGGTGTTCCAACAATGTTAAGGACGCCCGACGAAACAATGTCAAGTTGGAAAAATATCGCTCGGTCGAGTAAGGAAAGGAGCTTTTATACACTTTGGCCGGAGTAACGTGTATTTTTAAACGATCGGTAATATTGTTGACGAAAAAAAAACACTGACACGATGCGTATAGGTGTAAGCGAAATCGGCGAAAAACATCTATGCAGGATGGAAATCGCACGGTACAAGGGGTATGCTCTCTCTCTCTCGAGAGAGAGAGAGAGACGCGTCGTTAATTTTACCATCGGTTCCATAAATATTCACCGATATGGAGCATCGCTGCATCTCTCGAGAATATCCTTACGGTTTTCTCCTCTTGCCACGGCCATATAAGGCAAACGGTTAATTTACGCGTGCGTACATATTATCTACATGTGTATACGTATACGAGTGAGAGTTTAAATCACCGCATGCGTAAACAAGTATACATGTACACACGCGTCGTCCCGTTCGCGCAAAACATATTCGAAAATGTATCGCATCGATACGAGATAGGACAATCTCACCCCCCCCCCTCCCAAAGATTTACTCTAGCATGAAAATAAGTGAGTCATCTGTCTAATAAACAATCAAAGATTTTCTTCTCAAGTACTCTATCTTTCAAAAAAAAGCTCCTTTCAGGGCGCGGTCCTTTGTAACGGATGCATATGTACAAGACGCCAAATCGTGCCTATATTTGATACCTGTATGCAGCAGCAGAGAAAAAAAAGAGCCAGTGGTATAAGCATATCGAGGCCAGCGCGGATTCTGATAGGAATAAAATCCAAAGAGTTGAGCGCCGAGAGCCGCTTTCACGGCGCCGATCGGCAAGCGCAGCACTGTTTGAGTATTCGGAAAAGGAGCTGTGCCCGAATCATTGGCGTCAAGCTTCCGTAAATGGCGATCGTCCTCCTCTCTCGACGTGGAGTGGAGAGAAGGAAAAAAAAAAAAAAGAAAAAAATATCACATATAGGAGGTACACGAGAGAGGGCGGACGGGAATGTGCACCAACACACTTCTGGATCGTACATATCTATCTCTCTCTCTCTCTCTCTCTCTCTGTCCGTGACTCATCTCTCTCTCTCCTGCTTGTGCTCTCGTAAGACGCGTGTATCGCATGCAGAAGGAGATCTCGCGGAGAAAACGCGTCGAAAGTCCATGAGAACGAACGAGGGATTCTGTATATACTTGATTGGGTGTTATGCAAGTGGACGAGTGACCAAACCGAATCGGTCAAAAAAGTACGTGTATACAGGGGTACTGCAGTTTTTTTGTTTTGCGCACCGGGGGAAGGAGAAAATTTGAAAAATCGGTATACCCATATACCGATCGAGTCCTTTTCTCAGTGAAAGAAGCATCGCATTGTAATGTACTTACGCCATGGCTCCGTTTTTTTTTTCTTCTCTCGATCGCTCGTGTCTCCCGTTTCGACCATGTTTGTGTAAATGTGACGTTATTTGCTTGCCCGTCACGCTCGCCAATGTCCAACCATCATTTGGGTATCGATCTTCGAGGCGATCGCCAACTATTTTATGGCTCTCCCTCTCCCCATCGGCTCTAATTGGTCGTGCGTTCGTTAAGTTGATTATTTTTTTTTTCCCCTTTCAATAGAACATGATAAAAATTACCGTCCGCGATGCCACCGCCTCCACTTAAGGCGACTCACGGGACTCTATACTTACGATGGCTAATCGTAGACAATTATACAACGAGGATTTTTCTTCTCTCAAAGTCCAAGACGCTTTTATATACCTTTCGAACGATAAATACATAATTTTCTCTTATGCGGCACCCATTTACTGTCAACACTGTCGATCGGCTTCTTTTCTATGCTCACCTATGAAAATTTTAATTATTGCTCTTCCACATCGGAGAGGTACATCACCCAATGGTCTACCGATCGCGTGAAAAACGCTCTGTTTAAAATTCACCGATTGCGCAACCCCAAGAGGGAGAGAGAGAGAGAGAGGCACTTCGTAAGTACATACAACCAACTCGCTCACTCGATCCTTATTCGTCACGGCTCCTTGGCTAATTACCCAGAATCATTTCCATATAGCAGATAAGTGCCTATACCTTCTCGCGTCGGTGCTCTAAATTACATGCCAGAGGACGCGCTCACGCGGCACCTGATGAGCTCTTCATTTCTATTTTTACTCCCCGGAGGGATGTGTACACGATGAAGAGGGAAAAAAAGGGCCCGATCGTGGTCAACCACGTTGAGTCTCCATCAATCGTATACAGCACCGACCATTTAAACTAATCATGCCACTGAAAAATAATAATAAAGGATACAAACAAACGTTGTCACGCGCGAGAAAATTAAAAGAACACGTAAGTATGAGTACTCAAGTTTTTCTATAGCCGCGAAATCGCCCTTATTTCTTTGTTCGCGAGCTCTGATTTAACGCATCCGGTTGAGGAACGAGTGCGTGGGTATGTGGGACCATTTTTTTTTTCAGCTCACCGATGTCACCTTTTCCTTTATTTTTATTTTTTTTTTTCTTTTCATACACGCCCACAGTCGGATTTCATTTTGGACCCCGTGTATACGAGTTGGACGCCCACGTGCCTTGAATACGCTTACTTATACATCGAGACGGCGGCAGCGGCTCTTGAAAAACCGTCGGACGAATCTGCTTCGCGCCGTAATGAGGCGAAGTGTATCCCTCTCGCGAGGCTTGCCACTCGGTGAAACTCGGTGCTTTTGCTCTGGGTCATTGTTGTTGTTGTTGTTGTTGTTGTTTCATTGGGCTGGGCAGCTGATGCGATGACGACGATGGGCGTAGTAATAATGGCTCGTCAAGTGAGTTTGTTTTTAATTTAAGGGGACGTGCCTTTTTGTGTGGCTACGAAAGTTCAACGATTGACGATTAATTTTAAAAGGGCACGTTTGTTCGAGGGACTTGGCAATTTTACGGGTGGCTTGTATGTACACGGCTTTCGTGTTGCGACAACGTATATTTCTCGATAAATGTTTGCTCGATACTCTTTTTTTTTTTGCGGGTTTTACGAGAAACGTGATTAATGCTTTTACTGAAAAAAAAAAAAAAAAAAAAAAGAAAAGAAAAAGATTTTTATCAAGTCTGCCTTGAAATATGTACGTGTATTTTTCGAAAGTTATGTATACAACAGATAGCGATTTTGTTGCCATGTGCCTTTTTTCATGTATTTGTCATATCGAAAGTGTTTACTGATAACTAAAAAAAAGCTTTTCATGACATTTTTTTTTTTTTCTTTTTCAAATTTGTTATAAAAATTGTAGGTTGCGACAAAATTCACGCTCGAGTTTTATACTTTACAGTAACAACCAGTAAATTTGAAATGAAAATGAAGAATATTGGCAACGGATCAATATGGACGTGAAACAAAAAGCAAGGCGCATTATAAAACACTCGTGCTGACATTACATTGTGACATCATTGTTATTTCCTACGATTGCCACCGACCCAGTTCATGAATATATATATGCGTGCTTCGTTGTAAGGCCGTATGACTGTGTATCCGTCAACTACTTATTAAGTTCTGAGTAACTGTTTGATTGACAATCTCATTTTAGATAATGGCTTGAAGTAATTAGGATGCAAAAAAATGGATTTTTTTTTTTTTCAGAAAAATAGATATACAAACGAATACATTCGCGCACAGTGTGAAAGTTGGAAAATCTGGAGATTGTTAACAATACGTTAGCTTGTCGGATTGGATTCACGCAATGGTTTTTAAAACGACCGAGAGAGCGTGTGACACGAGAACCATCAGGCATGGGAACGCCCATACGTGCAAACCTGAATTTAATGAAAAGTCGAGGCAGCTCTTGTAAAAACTGACCTACATTATTCACGTCTTTTGTTATTTCAGGTTCAGTAGGCTTACTTATTTGGTATGAAAATACTTCATGCTTGGTTATTTTTCATAAATTTATTCAAATAATATTAAAACAATTTTTTTAAAGCTCGTTTACATATCAAAGGAATGATGGAAAATATCATGACTGTTTTTTTTTCAGTGTAAAAATAAAACGTAAAATTAAATTTCACTATTAAATAACTTTTTTCATTCCTAAAAAGAAAATTAAAAAGGAAAAGAAAGAAAATGTCAGATTGATATTTTAATTTTCGGTACCCCCCCCTCCCCCCCCAAAAAAAACTCATGATAATTTCCACCATGCAAATAAAACAACAGTCTTCGTTCGGCACCTTACAGGCGTCTATTCAGTGAGGAATTTTTCTACCAATGCATTAAACTCTCCTGCATATCGCAAATGTAAATTATGCGCTCCGGACTTAAATATTTCCACCCTGATTGAATAAAATACGAAATGATTACATTAAGAAATGATTTTTTACAATATTTGCATAAAAAATAAATGATTGAGTTACCTGGAATTCTCGATTTTAGATTTCAAGTAGTCTGGATGCTCAGGCAACACCATTACGTCTTTTTGACCGTGTATTATCAAAGTTGGGCATTTGATTTTAGTTAAATCAGCCTTGCAGATATCTCCGTTGTTCTTTTGATAAATAAGCTTCATACCGTCGATCCAGTCACTCCAAGTTTTTCTAAAATATTCTTCCCCATAAACTTCAATCATGGGAGCACGCATTCTCTCTGACCATGTATTTATGTCTCTTATTTCTAGAATAAAATTTACAATAGTGTTTTTCCAGCTATCACTAATAACTATAAGATCTTTGATTTACACGTTTTTTATTACTTTCGTAAGTTTCGATCTCCGATGGCGCCATGTATGAATTCGCTCCAAAAACAACTATTTTTTGGACATTTTCTGGATATTGGGCTGCTATAATGAGTGCAGTGATTCCACCATCACTCCAGCCAACCAAGGAAAACTTTTCATAGCCGAGAGTTTTCATCAAGTTGCAAGCCAAAGCTGCATCTTTCCTAAAAAAGTCTTCAGGAAAAGTTCTATTTGGTGGTCTGGACTTTCCATATCCAGGAGGATCCCATGCAACAACAGTCAACTTTTCCTTGTCAAGCTTTTCAATTTGCGGCTTAAAATCAGTCCAAATGGATCCTCAAAATAATTAAATAATTAAACATCATTGGTCACTTGAATTTTGTAAAGTTCCTGGTGCTACTTATTCAATAAAAGATACATTTGGCATATTTTTTAGCAATTAAGTACCTACAGCTCCAGGCAATAAAAGAACAGGATGCTCTCCAACTCCGGTCTTCACGTAGTTGATGTTAACTCCATCTACCAGTGCTTTGCGTTCCTACAATTGGCAAGCATTAGCTGACGTGTGCATTTTTTTTTTTACATATCAAATACTTATTGATAAAAATGAAATAATTTAAAATCAAGTCAGTTATCTGTGCTTCTGTAATTTACATTATATATATACTCACCACAATAGCAGAAGCACCTGTTGACGAACTTCTGGCAATTTTCACGAGATTTGGTTTTCTATTGTATTTGAAAAATGACTCCAAAACATGTTTTGCTGTGGACAACATATTTACGAACGTTCCTATCAGTTTTAGAGAGATAAGCATGCAAAGGGAATCAATCTCTTACAGATGAACTTTTATCTAATCTACTGGAGATTCAAATTTGCTTCAATGGCGGTTATTTAAATTGAAATGAGAAATAAAAAGTTGATGTAAATAAAATAAATAAAAGAGATCTATTGCACATTATTTATACATATTTAATGCCTCTGATCGATGTTATTGATATAATTGTAAAATACTACCCAAAAATATTCATGAAAAGTTTGTAAAAACATTGCTATTAATTAAAAGCAAATATCAATGCATGTAAAAAACTAATGAATTTTTAAAAATCGAGTAAGCTACGTGTCTGACATCGAATAAGGTCACATTTGAGCTAACTCAAGTAAAATTAATTTTCAAGAAATGTTTATTTATAAATGTTCTTAAAAGTAACAAATTGTACGTCTAAAAAATAGCATGTAAGTAGTTAAACATATGCTTGTACAAATATATGTTAGTTTTTTATATTGTGCAGTTATTCCATAAAATAATAGTCTTTACTTAAACGTCTTCTGTTAAGAATTTTTCCAGTAATGCATTAGTTTCGTCTGGGTGTTTTAAATGCAAATCGTGTTCTCCAGCCTCAAAAATTTCCAACCTACATAAACAAGAATTTATATGTATGTTTATTTACGATAATAAATATATGAATAAATATACCTCGAATTTTTTATTTTGGATTTCATGTAATCTGCATGTTCCATCAAAACTTCCTCATCTTTTCGTCCGTGAATAATTAAAGTTGGACATTTGATTTCCGTTAAATCAGCCTTGCAAATATCTCCGTTGTTCTTTTCATAAATACGTAACATTCCATCAACCCAATCACTCCAAGTTTTTGTAAAATATTCTTCTCCATAAATTTCAATCATGAGAGCCCGCATTCCCTCTGACCACGAACTTATGTCTCTTAATTCTGGAAGGAATAAATAAGTTAATTTTTTTCGCAATTACAGTTAATCGTTAAATATTTAAGTAAGTTTAATATTACTTTTATAAATTTCGGCTTCCAATGGCGCTATGTATGTATTCGCTCCAAAAACAACTATTTTTTGGACATTTTCAGGATATTGGGCTGCCATAATGAGTGCAGTGATTCCACCATCGCTATAGCCAACCAAGGAAAACTTTTCATAGCCGAGAGTTTTCATCAAGTTGCAAGCCAAAGCTGCATCTTTCCTAAAAAAATCTTCAGGAAAAGTTCTATTTGGTGGTCTGGATTTCCCATATCCAGGAGGGTCCCAAGCAATAATAGTAAATTTTTCTTTACTAAGCTTTTCAATTTGTGGCTTGAAGTCAGTCCAAATGGTTCCTTAAAAAAAATGTTATTTCAAATAATTTGTCCTTTGAATTACTAAAAACTCCTTCTATGTACTTACAGCCAATTTGTTAACTAAGTTTGACTTAAATAATTTATAAAACTTATACCTACTGCTCCAGGCAGTAAGAGCACAAGATGTTCTCCAGTCCCAGTCTTAGCATAGTTTATATCTACTCCATCCACCAGAACTTTACGTTCCTACACACGTAACAATATTTAATATCAATATTTTGAAAAAAGATACTAAAAATGCATAGCTGTAATGTAATACAATTAATTACTGATACCTCAGAAACTCAATTACACACTTACTGTAACTGTGGAAGTGGCGCTCGACATCCTGTATAAGCAATATATGATACTTATCAATGAAATTTAAAGTCCAAAAGTTACTTGCACATCAAGATGTTTATTTACCTATGCGGATATCATTACCATGCGTGTACAGTTGGACATGTTGAAAAAAACGTATACTTATCTCCAAGCGCTCATTCGCTGAAATTCAACACGGTAGATTGCTTGTTTCAACTCTGATTGGCTGATCGAGCCGCACTGCGCACGAGCACATCTTTCACTTGGCCCTCCATTATTTTCTTTCTCTCTCTCTCTCTCGGACGCATGTGTCATGTGTGTGCTGACCGTTTAATGCAAATTTGAAAGCCTGTTTGGACAAGTCACAATTGCGAGGTCAACCCATCTATTTTTTCTATAGAGAGTCGTCGTCGCTCAAACACGTGCATTGTGTACAGATATTTTTTCAGCTGATCTCGCGAAAAGGTAAAACACAATACAAATGTCAACGGCAGACGTAGCGAGTACCATTGTCGAGGAAGAGGATCTAGGAGATTGTGGAGGACAGGTGAAAGCTATCAAAAGTTTGGAGGTAAATAAACTGCACTTGCGTGTCGTGCACTCATACTTCTCTACATTAATGGCAGTTCTGATTCATTAACTCTTCTAATAGTTACATATTTCTTGTCTGTAGATATCGTGTGCACATAACAATTGATTATTGATGAATGAAAAAAGTTACACAATTTGCGAATCATACGCAGCGTTATGTACGCTCAAAATTTCTTTCAATACATTGCATGTAAATAAAAATGAAATAGTCCTTTATTTATTTGTTTTTCAAACACTTCACAATAACTACCTGTAAATTAATCTATTTTGGTAGTAGCAGTTTTTAACTACCATTATTCACGGATTGCCTTATTTTCAATTTTTTTTTAAATACTCCTTGAATATGTTTATACGCCTATGTTTCACCTTAATACGTTATAATGAAATGGACACCAAATGACAGGCTTGATGATTTCAGGGAAATGGCATCACAGCTAGTGATATCAAGAAGCTGGAAGAGGCTGGATTTTACACGGTTGAATCTGTGGCATACACACCAAAAAAAGTCCTGATGACAATCAAAGGAATCAGCGAAGGCAAAGCAGACAAAATTATTTTAGAGGCTTCTAAGCTAGTTACTATGGGTTTCAAAACAGCAGCTGAAGTTCACATGATCAGAGCCAACATAGTTTACATTACAACTGGTTCAGCCGAGTTGGATCGTCTTTTAGGTGGTGGAATAGAAACTGGATCTATCACTGAAATTTTTGGAGAATTCAGAACTGGAAAATCTCAGCTCTGCCACACACTGGCTGTCAATTGTCAATTACCTGTTGATATGGGTGGTGCTGAAGCTAAATGCATATACATAGACACAGAAGGCACTTTCAGGCCAGAAAGATTAATTGCTGTTGCTGAAAGGTACAACATTAGTGGTGACAACGTTCTTGACAATGTTGCCACTGCAAGGGCTTACAATTCTGATCATCAAACACAACTTTTGATCAAGGCAAGCGCTATGATGGCAGAATCGAGGTACGGACTACTCATCGTAGACAGTGCCACTGCACTGTACAGAACAGACTTTGCTGGAAGGGGAGAACTGGCAGCCAGACAAATGCATTTAGCCAGATTTCTTAGACTACTACTCAGATTGGCAGACGAGTTTGGATGTGCCGTTGTCATAACAAATCAAGTTGTAGCTACAGTTGATGGAGCTTCCTCTATGTTTGGAAGTGATACAAAAAAGCCCATTGGTGGTAACATAATAGCTCATGCCAGTACAACCAGGCTATACTTGCGCAAAGGGAGAGGTGAAACAAGAATTTGTAAAATCTATGATTCTCCTTGTCTTCCAGAAAGTGAAGCGACATTTGCCATTAATCCTGATGGAATAGGTGATGTTAAAGAGTAGGAGTAGTGTACTGTTAATTACGCCTTACTGTTCCATTTAATTTTATTGTAAAAATAACCCCTAGACTAATTTTAAAGAGTAATGGAGCTGATAGTTATAAATAATAACATTTTGTAACATATTTCACAAATGACGCTTTAAAATTCAAAAATTTTCTTTCATCTGACCTTCAATTGTTTATAACTTTATTTTTAAATGATGTACATGCGTTGCAAAAAATAGACTGGCAAAACTAACGATTTAGTCAAGTTTAACAAAAAAAAAAAACTTAGATTTAATCAAGACTTATGTATTAAGGCAAAAAAAGTATGAAATAAGTGAAAAATAATAAATTTTAAATAAACAATGCAATTACGAATAAAAATACAGTTACCCCGTCTTAATAAATACATTTTGTAATTATAAGAATTTCTATTGTTAATATATGCCTGAGCATCAATAAACGAAAAAAAATTGTTTATTCTACATATTACTCATTTTTGTCACAAAATTTCCTTAATTTTAAGATTTACTGTCTGAACTTAGTTTTTAATTAAATAATTTCGCTAAAGAGTCGGGTGCACCACTATTGAAAAAACATATTTTACGTAGTAGACATACTTTCACTTGTGTTTTTAATTAAAATTTTGCGAAATACCGACGTAATAAAAAGTTGACGTTGTCTGTGCTATTTGCGGCAATTTTACAATTTATCTCGTACCCAAAAAAAGCGATCTACTATATAACATTTATTCTTTAAGAGGTAAATTTTTGGGTAAAAGATAGATTGTAAACTTGCCGCAAACAGCACTCATCACGTTAACTTTTTATTTTCTATGTTTAAAATAAGTTGCGGCTGGTTTATAATTGACAAAATGGCTCTACTATAAGTTTTACTAATAATTATTTGGATCAGCGCCATCTAGCGTTAGGGATTTCTGAACTAAAAAGTGGCCCTAAACTTTTGGCCTACAGCATTATCGCTTAGAGCCATTTAGCCAACTATAAACCAGCCGCAACTCATTTTGCAGCTATAAAATGAAAAAATAACAGTACATGTGTTTTTGGCGGCAAGTTAACAATTTATTTTTTACCAAAAAATCGACCTTCTATGTATTTATACTTTTAAAGATAAGTTTTCGAGTAAAAGACAAATTGTTAACTTGCCGCCAAAAACACATGTACTGTTATTTTTTCATTTTCTAGCTACGAGATAAGTTGCGGCTGGTTTATAGTTGGCTAAATGGCTCTAAGCGCTAATGCTGCAAGTCAAAAGTTTAGGGCCACTTTTTTGGTTCAGAAATCTCCAACGCTAGATGGCGCTGATCCAAATAATTATTACTAATACTTATAGTAGAGCCATTTTGTCAATTATAAACCAGCCTTAACTGATTGCATAGTTATGAAATATAAAACAAACGTTGTTTGTGGTATTTGCGGCAAGTTTACAATATTTCTTTTTTCCACAAATTTACCTATATGTTAATACTTTTGGAAGTAGATTTTAGGTGAAAGATAAATTGTAAACTTGCCGCAAATAGCACAGACAATGTTAACATTTTATTTTATACGTACACAATTAGTTGCGGCTTGTTTATAATCGATTACATAGATCTACTGTCAATTGTAATAATTACAGTAGAGCCATGTAATCGTTAGTATATTTGCATGAATTAATACAAGGAAAAAAGTTCAACTCATTGAAGTTAAATATACCCGATGATAACACGCACGATTTCTCATATTCTAGAAAAAAATCAAAGAAAACTCATTGATGGATGGTGATCCAAAGCTTGTCTAAGTTTCTTGTAGTTTTTTTTTTTTTTTGGTAACAAGTGTACCCATGTACATGTCTTATATGTAATTCTTACTAATGTCGGAAGATAATTCAATAATTATAGTAAATATATAGCTTCTTAAGTACAAGTAATTTCCCTCGACACACATTTATACGACTAAAACTTGGTAACTTCCTTAAGATATACTACTTGAAATCGTGAACTTTTCGGAAAAAAAACAATCTTGAATTTTATAAATATAATTTCATTGCATTCTTTAAAAGAATATTAATTCGTGTGGTGCCTCGTGATATTTTTCATTTCCAAATTATCATCACAACAGTAGTGTTTAAATAAGTATGTTTAGTTTGAAGTAAACGTTTGCTATGGCATGCAGAGATACCCATCAACATTATTTTTCTCAGAGCTACGCAAAACCATCATCATACTAATATTATATTTGCTTTATTCAAACACGTAACTTATAGATAATAACAACAGGTTAAATACAACGTAAGATGTCTCTTGTCAATCAATTAAACGTGTGTGCAATGCAATTGTCATCTAACGATTACATGGCTCTACTGTAATTATTACAATTGACAGTAGATCTATGTAATCGATTATAAACAAGCCGCAATTAATTGTATACGTATAAAGTACCTAAAATCTACTTCCAAAAGTATTAACATATAGGTAAATTTGTGGAAAAAAGAAATATTGTAAACTTGCCGCAAATACCACAAACAACGTTTGTTTTATATTTCATAACTATGCAATCAGTTAAGGCTGGTTTATAATTGACAAAATGGCTCTACTATAAGTATTAGTAATAATTATTTGGATCAGCGCCATCTAGCGTTGGAGATTTCTGAACCAAAAAAGTGGCCCTAAACTTTTGACTTGCAGCATTAGCGCTTAGAGCCATTTAGCCAACTATAAACCAGCCGCAACTTATCTCGTAGCTAGAAAATGAAAAAATAACAGTACATGTGTTTTTGGCGGCAAGTTAACAATTTGTCTTTTACTCGAAAACTTATCTTTAAAAGTATAAATACATAGAAGGTCGATTTTTTGGTAAAAAATAAATTGTTAACTTGCCGCCAAAAACACATGTACTGTTATTTTTTCATTTTATAGCTGCAAAATGAGTTGCGGCTGGTTTATAGTTGGCTAAATGGCTCTAAGCGATAATGCTGTAGGCCAAAAGTTTAGGGCCACTTTTTAGTTCAGAAATCCCTAACGCTAGATGGCGCTGATCCAAATAATTATTAGTAAAACTTATAGTAGAGCCATTTTGTCAATTATAAACCAGCCGCAACTTATTTTAAACATAGAAAATAAAAAGTTAACGTGATGAGTGCTGTTTGCGGCAAGTTTACAATCTATCTTTTACCCAAAAATTTACCTCTTAAAGAATAAATGTTATATAGTAGATCGCTTTTTTTGGGTACGAGATAAATTGTAAAATTGCCGCAAATAGCACAGACAACGTCAACTTTTTATTACGTCGGTATTTCGCAAAATTTTAATTAAAAACACAATTGAAAGTATGTCTCCTACGTAAAATATGTCTTTCGACGTACGTAATTTAACTACTGGCAGCATGTGTGGAATACAGTCGGCAAAGTACATGCAAGTATAAAGTTTACATATATATATGTTTTACTGTTTTTTTTTTAACAAATTTCTTTCCCACGTAATGATGTAACAATTATAAGCTGTTTATTCAAGCAAATGAAATAGAAACCGTCTGCTTTGCAACTTGATGTTTGCGGGCTGTTGTGCACTTGATTACAATATACTTACGTGTTTTTGGACACTCTTCATACGATTTATACCCTTTTTCTACTCGATTTTGTGCGCGCTTCTGCGTTTTTATGTAGATGTCGTGACCAGGCTTCCGTAGCTGTCCATAAAGGATAGTCCTTTATTGCTGCTTTTGTGTTACTGAAATCTAATTATACGTTGTACATTTTCTTTTCTAGTATCATTGTTATCTTATACTGTTCGACGTTTGCAGAGTACTTACTTCTAGTTAACGTAAGTAAAAAATATGCAATTTCTAATAATGTACTGGTGAATGACACCCTATCTAATCTTGGGTATGCTAATTGTTAATGTTGCTTCTTATTTTTCCATTTATTAGTAAACAAAACAGTTTTAAAATAAAAGGATGAACGAATCCATAGTATTATTTATACAGATAACTTTACGAGTATAAAACCACTCGATAGGCAATATGCCAAGTTACATGGACCACGCCTTTTTGACTTTTTTAACAACTTCAAAGTATATTGTCGAGTTACTTCCGTTTAAACTTTATTAATTTACACTTATTAAAGTATATATATTTAATTAAAATTTGTGTTCCAAACAATAGCTCATTGTGATTTCTATTATATTCTTCAATTCTAGTATTTATACAGCTACGTTACTTACCTATTCTTAATAAGTCTTAGACTCGTCACTTATCTACTTACTTGGTTAGTAAGTAAGTATTTTTTGTTTACGCCTTGATTTTTTTTACACGAACCTGCTTTTTGTCGCAACCTGCAATTTGCATTGTTGGGGCTAAGTAGTACATACTTAAAACAAACAGTTGGTTTTTCTCAATAAAAACAAAGTAATGTTTAAATTGTGCAAGTCAAATTTATTTTTGTCATCGCTTTCATTGTTGACGTGTCGCAAACAGTTGACACGTCAGTCGGGGTGTTCCGGCCGTCTTGCTGTTACTAAATTTTTCAGAAAAGCTTCGCTAATTAGGTACTATTAATTTTGTTACGTTGCACAGGGGTTTTTTTTTTTTTTTTTTTTTTTTTTTTTTTATGTATCCTTATACCTACACGGTTAGATTTACGTTGTTTTGAAATAATAATTTTGTTCGAATGCTGCTTTTATAAGTAGGTTAGGTCAATGCATTTTTATTAGTCATTTTAAATTTGTCACTGTACTTTGTTTCAGGTATTTACATACACACTCTCTTTAAATTAAAATAATAAGTGTTAAATCTTGTACGAATAGAAAGTTTAGATTTATCAGTGCATTAAGCATGAGTTGTACCTATAATTTCATAGGAAAATAAATGAGTTAGTGAGGGTGGATAAGCGTGAAACTTGTCTTTTGAAGTATTTTATGTACTTATTTTTAATTTTTTTGTTTCAGGCAGTACCATACCATTGCAAATATGAGTGACGATATCTCTATGTATACTTTACCCAATAACCAGCCCATGGTCAGATTGGAGTGCGAAGCAGCATTCAATGCTCTGTCGAATAAGGAAAAGTTATATGCCCACTATCTAAGTCAAGCTGCATGGAATGGTGGTCTCATAGTTTGTTTACAAACATCACCCGAATCACCACTGATATTTGCCCTTCTGCACAAAGTATTCCTTTCTGAATCAATAGCAGATTTGAAGAAGACTGCTCTAGCAGCTGGCTTCACAGAAGATGAATTTGTTGTAAGTAGTTTTTTGAGATGAGCGTGTTTTCATACATGGGCTTGAATTTTAATGTAAAATTTTTATTCATCAGGCTTTCTTAGTATACTCGTGTGGAGTTTTTTCCTACTCTGGGAATTACAAAGATTTTGGAGACAGTAAAATTATTCCAAATTTGCCCAAAGAAAAGTTTGAACAGTTAATCAAAGGGTCGAAAGCTTACAAGGATGATGAAGCTAGCTTGAAATTTCTTTGGGACAAAATTAAGGATGCGCTATATAATCTAGAAGGTAAAGTTAAATCCTTGGGCTTGGGTAGTAAAGGAATAACTACCTACTTCTCTGCAAATTGTACAGAAGAAGATGCAAAGCTTGTAAATGAGTTTATGCAAAAACACCATTTAGAATCTTACAATGCCAGGTGCTTCAAAACAAACGTTGAAGGTGACAACTACAAATGTAAATATGAAATAAGATTAGCCTCTACCGAAACAAGTGACAATCCTAAAATCACCCTACCGGAAGAAATCTTTCAAGGTGCTCAATTTAAAATTACTAGAGGAGATTATGATTTGCTCTTGCTGTCTGTGGTGGAGAATTTAAAAAAGGCAAAAGAGCATGCTGCCAATGAGACAGAAGTTAAAATGATCGAGAAATACGTTGAACACTTTGTCACGGGGTCTTTAGATGAGCACAAAAATGGATCTAGATATTGGATTAAAGACAAGGGACCTGCAGTTGAAACCTATATTGGTTTTATCGAAACTTACAGAGATCCAGCAGGTCAAAGAGGAGAGTTTGAGGGATTTGTTTCCATGGTAAATCGTGAAATGTCCCAGAAATTTTCAACTCTTGTTGATAATGCCGAAAAATTGTTGACAATCCTTCCCTGGGGCAAAGATTTTGAAAAAGACAAATTCTTGAGGCCTGACTTTACATCTCTAGATGTCTTAACGTTTGCGGGATCTGGAATTCCGGCTGGTATCAATATACCTAATTACGACGAGATTAGGCAGTCTGAAGGATTCAAGAACGTATCACTTGGCAATGTGATTTCAGCAAGACCATTGCAAGATGAGGTACCTTTTCTGTCAAAGGAAGATGACACTCTGTTCAATCAGCTTAGAGTTCCAAGCTTTGAGGTGCAAGTAGGTCTTCATGAGCTGCTTGGTCATGGTAGTGGTAAATTATTTAGAAAGAATTCTGATGGAACATTCAATTTTGATATCGAGAAAGTTAGGAGCCCTATTGACAATCAGCCAATCACCAAATACTACAAGGATGGAGAAACCTATGATTCAGTGTTTGGAGCATTGGGATCTTCATATGAAGAGTGTAGAGCTGAATCTGTCGGCCTTTACTTATCCTTAGAAAAAGATGTAACTAAAATCTTTGGTTACGAAGGTCCAGAGGCGGAAAAAGTTATTTACGTCAATTGGCTGACAATGTTTTGGATGGGATGTGCTAAGGCTTTAGAAATGTATGAACCCTCCACCAAAAAGTGGTTGCAATCCCACTCGCAAGCTCGTTATGTTATACTGAGAGTTTGTTTAGAAGCTGGAGAAGATTTTGTTAATATTGTTGAGACTGAACCTGGCAAAAATTTGAGATTGACAGTGGACAAAAGTAAAATTAACACTGTTGGTAAAAAGGCTATTGGAGACTTTTTGAAGAAGTTGCAATTCTACAAGAGTACTGCAGATTTCCAGGCTGCTAAAGAAATGTATGACAAGTACAGTGAAGTGCCTGAAGATGGTCCTCATCCATGGGCCAAATGGAGGGATATTATTCTAGCTCACAAAAAACCAAGAAGAATATTTGTGCAGACAAACACCACTGTTGATCGTAAGTATCACCAAAAAAGATAAAAAAACTAATTCAAAATTTTAAAAAGCAATGAGAATAATTTAAAATATTTTTTGCAGAATCTGGATCTGTTGTACTAAAGAGTTACGAAGAGACATTTGAGGGACTCATTCAGTCGGTGGTTGATAGATTCCCGTCGCCAAACTCATCTGAAAATCTTGTCAAACTGTGGGAAAAGGATCAAAAATTCTTCTACCCCGAGGAGCTTACGAACTGAGTTTTAACTCAAAACAATCGATAAAAGCATTACAGCATTTAAAAGTATTTTATACAAAACTCGCGTTGATGACCGAAAAAGTTTGATAATTCAGTTTTTATACAGTGTATTTAAATTTTGTAATTACACATTATTATTTTACATACATAACATCATCATTAATGTTGAATAAAACCGTAACAGACAGTTTTACAAATAATTTCTTCCAAATTTATTTACCTTTGATAACAATAAATATAACAATTTCTCTTAACGGCAAAAACTGGTGACTCTGATTCACTTATTAAGTGGTGCTCAAGGTGTCATGTATTTTATATTTAAAGTTATGTTATTCATCAAGCTTATTTGTTGCACTTGAAAAATAAAAATGGTTTTGATTTACAAATCCCGCCACCCATCTGTCCTGTCTGCGCGCGCAAAGTAGAGAGGGGAGCGCGCGGGCAAAACGTGCTTTTGTTAAGTGTGTCTGTGTGTGTTGCCATTGTGAATTTTGGCGGTAAATCGGGCTTGCCGCCGCCGCATCGCCACTTTTGCGTTCGGTATCTTTAGCTGTTTTTTTACTTCAGCATCATGGTGACGAAGGAGGACTTGTTGGAGAAGTTCCAGATCACTGGTTGCGAAAATTTGAGCGATGAGATTCTGCAAAAATGTAAGTTTATCATTACAGCCTCTTTTCTAAATTCTACTCTCAAGTGTCTTTGATGTAAGATATTGCTGCAAAAATGTCAAAAGCACCATTGTTGGTGAAGTCTTACGATGTTTTTTGTTTTTGTGAAAAAAGTACTTAGCCATGATTACATAGGGTGCGAAAGTTTATTGTAGTCAGTGGTTTTTTTTATAACTGAACTGAAAAGCGTAATTAAAAGACATGCAATCCTAACCCCAATCAAGTGACAGTGCAAACATTTAACCTATTGTTGCAAGGCGATTTACACCTACTATTTGAATAAATTGTCATTTAAATGGTATTGATTAGATTGTTTCGTTTAATTTAGGTGTGGAACTATGTCACTTTTTCGACAAAGACGAAGACGAGTTTATCGACATGTGGGTTGCCTATGGCATCGGCCATTTAGATGGAAACCTTGAGCCCACGGTAAAAGGACTGGAGGAAATGAAACGCAGTATTACCTCTAAGACTAAGCTCAAAGATCACAATGAGTCGCTTGAGAAGCGGTCTGAGCAGAAAAAAAGTATTGTCAACAGACCAAAATCTAGTGCTTGGAAGTATCCTTTTTAGAAACTTTACAAGATGTAGGAAGATAATTGGTGTGTTTTTCTTAATTTATGTCTAGCGAGGACGAAAACGACATCCTTGGGATTTACGTTTCAGAAGAAAAAATGGCTTCTCTGGTAAGTCATACAAATTATTATTTTTCATCCTTCAATGATAATCTGTCAACTAAGTCATTTCATTGAACAATAATAGATTAATACTCTTAAATGCATGAAAACTATTCTTTATCACGGGTTTTAAACTGCTCATAATTCGTAGCTGTACTGTTTCAAATGGAAAAATTTCCAATTTCTATTAAAATATCAATGATTTAAAATTTTTAAGTTTTGTTTAAAAAAGTCTCCTTTTAAGTAAAAAGGTTTTGGTAGGACAGCAGAACAAAAGTAGTGCTAAATCTGAATTAACTTCAACTTATTAATGTCTATTTATAACTTAACTATATATCTGCGAATATCTTGAGGTCGTTTATTTTTCGTCAAGCAAAAAACTTTTTGTTTTTATATGTGTGCCATGAGATGATAAGACGATTGCTGAGTAAAATACTGTGAATATGATCGTTAGCACTTAAGTTGCCTCTTGAATTCTATCCAGTTCATTTACTTTTGTTGTGTATATTGTCTCAAGCATACAGTTTAACTCCACAAAATCTATACATGAATTAAAAATAAACTAACTGCAATGTAATATAAGTAGCCTCTGTGAGTATTTAGGAATTTTCATAGTCTTAAGTAATCGAGAATGTTTAAAGTAAGAAAAACGATATGTAAGAAATCGAGAAAATTACGAAGCTATTTTGGAAAAATGAAATCCAACAAAACAAGTGAAGGCTCAACAAAAAAAAAAAAGTAATCACAAGCAGTGAGAAGCCAAAAACTACAGCTTCGAATAAAAAGAGAAACGAGAATAGGCAAAAGTGGCGAGAATGGCTCAAAAAGCCTTAACAGGCGGCCCAGATCGTCGCCTCCGATTTTTCAAGGTTCCCTAAGGCACCAGCGCGCCAGAGAAAACGGTCCTTCCCTCTGTATACGTGCACTCTTCCCTTTTTGTACCCGTTTCTCTCCGGCGCCTAAACCTGCGTCTCACTAAGAAAGGCATGAATTATCAATGAAAGACGGATCGTCATCAACAGTATTAGTATATAGGTATTGAAAAACGCCAAGAGCCCTTAGCCCTCGTCCCCTTTTCCACGCGAAGATGATTTACGCGGCACTGGCAACGCTGTCCTTGCCAGCTCGACAATACACACATCTGATGTATCCGTGTGCGCGTCTGGTGATGTAACGACCGCTGCTGCCGTTGCTCTGCCCTCCTTGCTCATATGTGTTGTATTTTTTTTTTTTCTCTCTTTGGGCTCAAGGTTACTCGTCCGCTTTCGTCCCACTCGTGTCGAGAAAAAGAAACAGAGAGAGAAAGAAAGGTGGACGTATTTCAGAACGAAATCTCTTCGAGCCGCTCCAATTTCTTCTCACCTGATGGGTACACGCTATACATCCAAAATAAGTGTCATCCCACTTTGACATTGCGGTCCTGCGTACCCGCCATGCGGTCAGTCATTGTTTCAGTCGCTTTTATTTTCCATTGGTGATCGGGATACTTTTGGATGGAGCGGTAGCAGTTCATAAATTCAAGACGCGCAATCTTCAAAGATTACAAAAACAAGTTGGCTGCGCGCAGTACACATATAGCACACACAGAAAGGTAGCTCCAGAGCTGAAAAAGTGCTAGGATAATGGCGGCCCTCTCTCTCTCTCTCTGTCTCCGGATAATCTTGATCTCTCTTTTTCTCCCGCCTTCACCGCCCGAGAGCCTTTATTCCCTCTCTCTTCTGTCCTCTCGCCCGTCCCACCTATCCATTCCCCGGCACAGCGCACCACCATTTCTATCCTCCCTCGCGTCTCCGAGGAGAAAAAAAAAGCCGGCCTAGTCGTTTTGAAAGCCCCCTTTTTTCTTACCTACTGTGTGCCACAGGTACAATGCCAGAGGCAGCAGAGAAGACGAGACGTCGCCCTCTTCTCTTCCTACAGTCTTATACATAATATATACGGTCCCTCGCCCCCCATTGTTTTCGTTAATTAACTAGAATCGACGGGGTCCTTTCTCCTCCTGCTCTTAGCCCTAGCGCTCCCAATGCCCGATTTATTCGGTACACGCGGGGAGAGATGGAACGGAAGTTATTGTATGCGTATAAATAATAGTACAACCTGTGCCGTGCGATATGTGCCCCGAGCTTTTGTTCGGGGCATGACGGGGGTCTCTTGGGTGCCCACCTTCCCCCCGTGTGCTCTCTCGGAGCGTCCAAAACACATTCTTATTTGAGAGCCCATAAGTACCGCGTGTGTGTGTGTGTGTGTGTGTGTGTGTGTGTGTGTGTGTGTGTGTGTAGGTACACGAAGCGTATATCTGTATGTGGTGCAACGGAAAAATCGAAATCGTCCATTGTGAAAGTGAGAAAGTCCGGTTTCGCTCTCGCGCTCCGAGTTCTGCATCCTTCGTATTTTAGCTATATTTTTTCCATCTAATTTTACACGGCTACTGCGGCCATCGCGATTTTCTTACTTGATGCTAATGCGATTTTGCGACAAGCAATGAAACGTCCGTTGGAAAATGTTTCCCTCGTTTGCGGGGGTTGTATGTAAATAAACTTTAAGTTTTCCACTTTTGGAGCCAACTGGACGATTGGGGCATTTGTCTGCGTGTATACACTGCAGTGGTGGTACCGATGTTGTCTCGACATCATACTCTAGTAAAGTGGGTACATCAGGGTAGACATGCAGTACATGTAGGTACAACGAGGTCAGCGTCGCTGTTGTATAGCTGTTCCCCGTGGTATATGTATCTATACACTCTGCTCCTCGAGGCCGTCGGCCAAGTCAAGTTGACGGCCAACTCGATCTCCTTCCCTAATGCGCGTAAGTACATCTACTTTTATTCTACGCACCGGTATTCGTTGCATGTGTATACGTGCAATGCTCCAAAGCCGGCTTCCCTTCTAGCTCTCCCCTTGGGATTGCTCTTTTTGCCGCGCTCTACGTGTTCTTGTTTTGCTCTTGACTCGCTGGTGGTCGCTTATTCGTGGTGTTTAATTGCTGTTGGGTGGTATTGTGTTTTTTTTTTTTTTTTCTTCCTTAATCCGTGATTTTACTTTTTTTTTTGTTTTTTTTTGTTGTAAAAATCGGTATGAGTACTTTGATTTGTTAGTGATCGCAAGGAGACCAACGGGTCTTTTATTTCTGCGCACACAAGTGCTCGTTCATCTACAACGAAAGAAAAAAGAGTCCCATTTGGTCTTCAGACCGGAAGTCATGGCTGTAGCTGCGTATGTCTAATCTGAAAGAAAGAAAAAAAAAAAATACGCTCTTTCGGCGCATAAATATTTCCTATTCGAGAGAGACGCAAAACTGTTGTTGCGCACGTGTGTCGGCTCCTTCTGAGAGTCCGTCTTTTTTCTCCTTCTTCTTCTCTTCAATGACATCATTAAGGAACCTTCGGCCTTTGCGTACTTGTGGCATGCGTCGTATCGCTATTTCCGACACTCGTGCGGAGATTCATTGAGGATTTACTTGCACATACGCTGGAACGCGAGGCGAAAACAATCGGGCCTTAAATAAGGCGAAGGAGTACAGGGACAAGGATTCCGAACAAGTCGTTCTCGAAACTTACACATTCTTCAAGTCATCCGAAGTAAAATGAATTTCATTCGCCTTGTTTTTTTTTTTTTTTTTTTTTTNTTTTTTTTTTTTTTTTTTTTTTTTTTTTTTTTTTTTTTTTTTTTTCTCATTTTTCCACTAGGTTTTTCCGCTCGAGGGGCCCCGACAGGTGTTCCGATCTCATCCCTTTCTTCGACCAGTCGCTGATCGTGGCACTCCTACCCTTCCCCCTCGATATTAATTACGCGCTCTTTTCTCGCTCACGTTCGTAGATTTCTCAAGCTGAACTGTTTCGTCTCGTGCAAAGTATCTCCTGCAACTACACAATTGGGATGCGCAGACAATGAAGTTGTACCGATTTTCAAAGGGGATACGTATACGAAACGCCACAACCGCGAGTCATTGAAATCACCGGAAGTCATTGTCGACCCCGTGTCTACGGGAGAGCGCTCGTTTGGAGCAAAAACTCGTGCATCTTCGTATTTCACGCAACTGCAATCCCCAAAAATCTCTCGAGCTATGGTCAAAGAGGGAAAAAAATGTGGTACATTAGAGACTCGTACACGCACGTGTGCTGCGGGCCACATGGTCAGCGTAACAGCGTCCCTTGTGTGTGCCGTCTAAGGGTGGATGCATGTATATTCACGCATAGAGCACACGGTCCCCGAGAAAGATGAGACAAAGAGAGCCAGCGGGCATAACGAAGAAGAAACATAAAGAGAGAGAGAGCGGGACACGCTATATTCCCGCCACGAAAATCGCTTGGGTATATATGGATTGGTGCCCCATTATCTCTCGTCCCCTGGTTCTTGCGTGCAGTGTATCCTCCATCATAATCGTGGCATCCTTCGGTTTTTGCCAATTCCCTTTGCTTGTCGTCGTTGCCCAGTGGCATCAGGCCCCGCAAGAACCGGCCTACAATGCTGCAGCTATACAGTACTTGTACGTATACACGAGAGATGGAAAGAAGAGGCGAAGGGATCTGCTCTCCCTTGTATGTAGTATATCCTTGCTTGCGCTCGGGCAGTTTTTTCTCTTTCTCTCCTCCCGTCCTTCCCGAGAAGAGGCGTACGCGGAGCCCAAGCGAGGACTAGACGCGAGGCAACAAGAGGGGCGCAAACTCGGCATGCAAGAAAGATGAGACGGGATGGTGATGTGCGTCAGCAAAACTAGAATGGAGAGGCTGTGCGAAAAAAAGAAAAAAAAATCAAAGTGGCCCTTCACATACTTTTATGGCTACAAGTACACAAAGAGAGTGCCCAATTTTCGAGGTAAATGTTCGACAACCATTGGCCCCACTGACGATTGATGTATTTCTTTCGTTTAGACCTATGCAAGTTGAGGTGAGAGGCACAGCCGATACCAACATAATGCAGTGAATGAGTATACAACGCCGATCATCCAGATGCAGCGGGTGAAGTTGCTTCAGTTGGTCTAATTAAAACTACTTTTCGCGCACTATGGACAGTCATTACTTTGCTCGTCATTGTTCACAGAGAGGCTCAACGAGCGGGAAATCTTCGTAGCCAAGAGATATAGCGCTCGTATTGCACGAGACGAGGAACGAACGGACCGAAGAAAGAGAGAGTCGGCCATCGGCATACACGTATATTGTATCCAGCGCCAAAGCGCGCGCGAAAAGAAGGAGCCAGAACGAGTCTTCTCTGTCCGTCCGTCCTGGGGCACAGCAGCATCTCAGCCATATATACAGCATCACGGTCTCTCTCGCCAGTTTTGTTCTCCAGTTCGCTTCTCTCTCTCTCTCTCTCTCTCTCTTCCCCCTTACCCCTGCAAAAGCTGCACGTAGCCTACACTTAAATATACACAGGCTAGCTACCCGGCCGGATTTCTTTCAAAGGGCGTAATTTCAGTTTTCAAGGACGCGTCTCTCCCTCTCTTTCGGCTATTACCGCCATGGTGCTAGCTGGTGCGGCCACATGTAAAATATTATATACAGCACGAGGCAGTAGCGTCGACGATCACGGGATACGGAGCTCTCGCTGGAGAGAGAGAGAGAGAGAGAGAGAGAGAGAGAGAGAGAGAGAGACGAGCGATATATTCCATGCCGATTATGGGCGAGCGAGAGAGGGGCATGCTGGCCGACAAGCGCTCCTCCGGAGCACGGGTAGTGGTAGTGTTGCCGCGGACTTCGTCGTCGTCGGGAGTGTGTGCGCGGGGACTTCTCTCTTTCTTTCTTCCTTTCTTTCTTCGTGTCTTGGGGCCCACTCCCCTCTTATCCCTCGTCCGAAGCCCAGGGGCTTTCTCTTTCTCTTCGCCTTCGTGCAGAACCACTCTTTTACCCGCATTAGGGGCTTCTTCTCGTGCTCGTGGTTACACCAGATAAACAGAAAGTTATAATTGTCTTACTATTATTTATTTTATTTTTTTTTTTTTTTTTTTTTTTTTTTTTTACATTAATATTGTCTATTAGATGCACGTACTCAATTTCGAAGTGGAAAAATCGGCCGTGAGCCATGACGATTATTTTTCTTCGTGGTCGAGTTAAACGTTGCTCCGATTTGACACTCGACGCATACATATACACGGATTTCCGGGGCAGTGACTTTGGCCGCAAAGAGGAAGGACACGCTACGGCGACGCGTACGACGGAGGAGGGGACATCGCATCAGCAGCGAGATAACGTACAATCGTGTATATTCATGCGCGTGAGAGGACGAGGAAAAGGAGGAGGAGACAGTGCGTAAGTGGTGTACCTAACTACGAGGCATCGGCGGAGTATAAGTATACGGCCGGGAGGAAGAGAGGCAAAAAAACCAGAGCAGAAAATATCAGCAGCTGCTGCCGCGCCGCGTGTGCGTATAATTGTTCGATGCATGTATATTATACCTATATGCTCGAGAGCGAGGGAGTAAGGGATCAAGTATACGTAAGAACGAGAGATAAGGAGGACAAAAAATGAGCAAAAGTCGTGTCTCGGTTGTATCTTGGCGTCGTCTCTTTGTAGAGAGGAGGAGAGACGCTCGGAGCGAGGGAGAAAAGATGGGGCGACGACGAGTTTCGGGTCAACATTTTCGACGCGCGCTTTTCTCCGTGTAACACGCGAGTGCGTTCAAGCGTCATGGCAACCTGTTGTGCTCCCGGCGACGATATACTTCATCGTGGCGCGCCGACTGGTGGAGTTTCTTTTTTTCTTCCCCACAAACTCTCTCGCCTGTGCGTACGACACAATGTTATTTATATATATACACCGATGTGAGAAACCCCCTACATCACGGGTTCGTTGTAAAATTCAACGTGTGCTTCTTCAATTGGTACTCATCGCGTGCGCTACGACTCTATCGCTGATTTGGGGTACTCGACGACCTATCGTGGCCCTCGATGTTATCGCCAATGTACTTTTATCCGCGATAAGAGAGAGAGAGAGTCGTTGATGCTGGGTGGGCAACAAGTATACATATACGCAAAGTCAAATACGCGTATCGGCTCGTTTTAACGATCGGAGCGTACCACCGACACGAGGAAACTTGTTGCAAGCTGAGAGTAAGTAAAATGAAAGCGCATCCGAAGGAATGTAATATATATTATGTGCTCTTGTTCTCTCGCTGGGTCTTATCGACTCTTGTAATCTCTCGCCGAGCAAACACGCGCGACGCCAAAAGCATACGTTTGTAATATTACACAAGAACGTGCAGACGCTTTTGGGTTCGAAAAGACCCAATCGAGGGTCAAAAGGGAGGCGTGCACGGCTCGCGTGTATAAAACGCGAGACGAGCTGAAGAAAGACTATATTGCGACGTTCAGTGAAGCTGAATTAAAGTTGCGAGCAACGCGAGACTCTCGCGTTTCCCCCTCCCCCCCCCGTCTCGGGTTCCTCGAATCCGTTCGGCTGCAGGTATATACAGCGTCCCGACACAATATACTTGAATATTATATTGTACTAACGCGAGAGATGGCTCTACGCACGTATATTATGTGGGGGCAAAACCAAGGGGGAGCAGCCCTTTTTTCGTGTTACAGCTGACTGACCTCCCGCTTCCCAAAACGAGTAGTATATACCGAAGACTCGGTTTCCTTGCTCACTTTCTTCCCCGCCTTGTCTCTCCCACGCACGCACGGATGAGCGATTTCACGGAGGGACCCGTGAACGCCGTAGTTTGGCCACGATTCTTGAGGACCGAGCAAATTATCGAAACTGCCGTGTCCAACGGTTTCTTGGATATTTTTTGGCTCGAATTCGATTGGTCAAGCCTCGAAGCTTCACGTGCCGTGATTCACATGGTTATTCCGGACAAGCCGCTGATTCAGACGGTCCTCGTTTTTTTACCTCGTGTGAAAAGGTGATTTGTGTGCCGACACGTGCCGAGTTGCGCTGACGATTGTGCACAATTGGCCGCGTGGAAGCGACGAGCCACTGCATACCAATCGGTACGCGTGTGTGTGATATGAGGTAAAAAAAAAAAAAAAAAAAAAACTCTAGTGCGGGTCTGACGTGTACAAAACCCCGTGCGGAAATAATATTGTCACAAATTGATAAAAGAACAAAGCCACGTTTCATAGTTGCTGGACAATGGCCGATCATCAGCATCATGCGAGTCGAAGAATCGTCAAAACGCGTTGGTTTTTCATTCGAAGAGAGGAGAGAAAAAAAAAAAGAACACATACGCACGCATACTTTCTTATATATACATGTGCAACCGAGGGAATTTTGCGTTTCCTGTCACGTCAGTCGACAACGGGGCACAATGTACACAACGCACTCGGGGTATACGCGTACACGCCGCAATCCCGCCGTATATACGTGCCTACTTACAACCAGGCCATTACACTACACGCGAGTATATTATACTTTCACTTCCCACAAGAGAATTGTAATATATCGCGCACGCAGAACGCGATCTTCATTTTTTACTCGCGATCGCTTGGTTTTGCGTTGTTTTTTTTTTTTTTTTTCCCAACTCTCTTCTTTTTCCTTTTCCATGAGCCCATTGTCAAGGTCCGAGTCGAAGCCGATTATCCGATTTGAATTTCGGACCTGCACTCACGCGCATTGTGTACTTACAACGCTTGCGAGACCCTTTGTCATGCAAAAATTTTCGACTGTAAAAGCATAGCTGTCTTTCGAATGATTACAGACTGCCGCGAGATGCATAATGACAAATTTCGATTCGGTTCGATTAAAAAGCTTATTGTGCTCGCGAAAAAGCAGTATGTGTTGCACGTGTGAAGTTATTAGCTCGTGCTTTTATTGAAATACATCGATTCGCGCTCCAAGTGCAATTTTGTGCTTTTCAATTTTAATTACAGAATTCTTACACATATCGTACTTTATCTATCATCAATACTAAGTGATTGTTGTACGCGTAGCTAAGGGGAACACAGACAATATATATAACACATTTTTGTACGTAGCATCATTTTACTTAGTCCCCTAGAAGAATATTTTCATTTTTTACACTCTTAACTCCAAGAAGGTGATTTCTCACGTTGGAAATGCTGCTTTAAATTTTCATTGCCAATCTAATTTTCCTCGTACATGGTAACCATCGTTTCAATGATAATTAACATTTTCTGCACCCAAATAATTCAACTTTCGCTCTTAAACGTTGAACGTCGATGGAACATACACACACACCCACTCAACATAGTTTTTTAGACTTATTCGTATCCAATCGTCCCCCGAATATTATTAATTCCCGTACCCCACGAATGCAATTTAGCTTCCTCGTGTATACCAATTGATCTCTCTGTCTCTTGGAAGCTCCTCCTCGAGTCGTCGAAACCCGAGCCCCCAAAAACTCAGTCACTCGGCTCGAGCTTTACAATCGTCATCGCCCCCATTGTCGTAAATTACTTTCCCAAAACTCATCAACGCGCACACATAAACACGTACATCACCCTACACGTATACGCATAAAACTCAAGCCCAGCTCGTTCAGCTGATTTCTCGATAGCCATCGTAACGCTATGTGTACTCTGACCATATATATACTCGGCTGTAGCCCGTCAAACATGATGTATATTATCACAAATATTCCCACATGCGGGTGTTACAAATGCACCCTCCCCTCCCCCCGATGAATATACAATTTGTACGTGGAGTAGGCAATGTAAGTACCTACCCACCTCGAGCTCTGTTACCCGAGACATCGAAGAATTCTCCCCATCCGATCGCGTGCGTAAAACGATCGTCCACATACGCGTACACACACGGACAGCGTATAGGTTTCTTCAGCAGCTCGTGTGTGTACGAGCATACGGCCCGCCTCGCCCCGATCAATTAAGCACAATTGACGACCCGACCGGCAAGCTCGGTGCCCAATGTCGCGTAACTTCTCTCCTTTTCTCCATGCGCATTGCGTACATTATGTGTGCAGTGGACAACATACAACGTATTTATATGGACATCCTCCTCCTCCTCCTCCACGATTCGATCGATGCATCGTGACGTTGGAGAACATCGGTTTACTTGGCTCGTCGAGGTACAAAGGGCGCGTGTGCGATCACAAAAACCACCAACCAGTGGTGTGCGTATACTGTAAAAGCGTCGACTTGTGGGGCTCGGTGAAAAGTAGTATCGAGCAGATTTTTCAGCTTTGAACTAAACTGACGCTTTGTCGTCGGCATCGATCGGGCTTTATTGCTTCGATCGACAACGATCCACGCAACAAAGTACCAACATCTGTCAACGCGGATCCAGCATTTAGTTCAATTGCAAAAAGTAAGGGAAGGCAATGTAAGTCTGGACACGCGTATAGAGAGGAACGTAAGTACTTCTTCTTACTTAGTTTTAGCAAACAAACCAACCCTTTTCAACTTGGCTCGCAAGAGTCGCGGGAACATTCCTTGGCGCGCTCCCTGCAGCCATACGCACAGGCCGGGAACCAGAAACGAGGAGGTGTGTTTATGTATAAATAACTACGTGCCGCGCGTGACGGATATTCTCGCCGTGTACCCGCCACCATACACGTGCGAACTGTTTAATTATGCGGCGAACGAGAGCGGAATTGTTTTTGCCTACACGCTCAGAGGAAATTTCTCGCCGCTCCGACCATGGGTTTTTTTATTACTTTAATACGTACATACATGAGTCTCCAGAGCGTATAAATATACACATAGGTGGAACAGGAGTGCCTTTACGGTGTGCTCCTCCGAGTAGATCTTGTTGATTTTATCTCTCAGCTTCTACATGTATTTTACGTAGGTGTCATCAAGGATAAAGAGTCACTCGCACTTTTGCAAATTGCCGTGCACGTGCAGTAGCAGTTAAAATTTGGTTTTACGCTGTCCCCGGAGGACCTATAGAGGGAAACGTAGCTGATGCATCGCGCGCACAATGGACGCGGGAATGGGGGATGCTCGAGTACTTGAACGTATATACAGGAGGAGGAGAGCTAAGCCGATGTAAGGCATGCCTACAATGCCCGAGCTCCAAGTCTATGCATACCTGCACGAAGACGGATAGCTGCGGAAATAAAAGGAGAGCCACGCCAAGGTATACATCTCCTTCGGGTGTACGTGTATATATATATATAGGCTCATCAGGAGGGGAAAGAGAGCAACGCGACCGGTGTGTGTGCCCCGCGCCTGTACACAAGCTGTACAAGTTCAACGTCATTTCCCACGGTCTGTATACTCGTCGGTTTGGTTGTTGGCATGCCGGTAGTTGTGTGTGTGTGTGTACTGCAGAGGCCCCGAGTGTGTAAAAGGGCAGCAGCGGAGGAGAAAAGGAGGAACAACGAGTATATATTATATATATATAGGTACGACCATGACGGGGGATGAATGGCAGGAGCGGGTCCCACATCGTTTACCCTGTACATGTGTATAAGGTAGGCCTCCACGTTTGTGCGAGTTTGCCAGCAAAATCGGCGCGTCACGAACAAAAATCGAAATGTTTTGTGCCCCATCGCAATGTAATATGTACGGGCTTCACGGGCGGGGCCATAAATAGGAGAAAGCGACGGAAGGGGAATCATATAGATCTCTGTGTGTGTTTATCTATCTGTGTACCCAAGGTTTAGGGAAAGGTACCTATACTCTCGTGCGGGGCGACGACAATAGTAGTCATTCAGTTTGGTTTTTCGCTGAGAAGTGCACGTACGGGATGTGGTCGCTGGTATACAATGGTATATACGCACGTGGTTTTTTCTTCGCACGCGATCGCCTGCAACATAACCGAGGTATAAAGAAGTGAACTGTGCACCAGTTTGCTGAACTTTCTTTGGATTCTTTAGTTTTTAATTCATTTTTCTTTCTTTTATAATTTCTCTTTTAAGCAGCAAGCTCGTGTGTGTGTGTATGGAAAATAAGATATGTTTTCCAATTATTTTCAACGTTTTTTTTCTATTTTCACCAGCTCGTTTCTTTAGAAAAGTAGAATTACTCGTCGCGACTCTAACGTCAGTAACGATTATAATTAATTCGACGACGACGACGACGAAGAAGGTCAGATTCGACGAGCGTAACTTTCACATGCGTTTTATTAATACGCATCATAATGTCATATTTGATCGTCAATCGCGAGTGATCGAGTACACCATGTACCCTACCAACCGTAATTTAACAATAGATCGACGTTTTTGAGAAAATTGTCATCCGTTGAATAAGTAGTTTTAGTAAGACCAGCTCGACCAGCATCTTTGTGGCTTGACCATTTTTATCCCCCCCCCCCCCCCCCATCGTTTCGCAAAGCTGTTACGAAAGCTCGAGCGTCGCGCGGACACATTCGACGATACGACGTAAGAGACATCGCGAGGGTTCGACGCTTTGCGCTTCTCTTCCCCGACTCTGGAATCATAAATACAAAATTTTAAGACGTGGAAAAACTGCAAGTACATGTTCAGAGAGTGAAAGGGAGGACAAAAGCGGGGGGCAGAGAGAGAGAGAGAGAGATAAGCCACCGAAAGTACAAGTATATATATTATATACTGTGCTCGTCGGTGAAAGCGATAACAAGCAACATGTAGTGTTGAAGATAAATACACAGCTGGCACGCGTTTACGTATACGATTTTCGAACGAACGGAAAAGACAAACGCTCGCGTATCCACGTGTTCTCTCGAATAGGGCTGAAAGAACCCTAGCTTCATTGGGCGCTGTAAATTTTTATTTTCTCTCGAGTTCTGGAAAAAAGGTCACATATATACACCACGCGTACAGCAGCGATGATTTCTCCCCTCATAAAGCACGATCAGTTCCAGAGAGAGGGAGATGAAAAAACCTCGATGGGGAGGGTAATTAAACCCTATGCTGTGAGAAGGCAAGGGATGAAAGATGAAACGAGGGAACAAAAGAAAAAGGTATAGAGCTTTGCGTGCAGGCTCCGTGAAAATCGGTCGAAAGCTTATTATCCGTATCGTACAAGGGAAATCGTCAATAGTGCCATCACTTATCGTGTGTGGCAACGGCCAAATCGCCGGTTAACCCGCATTCGAGCAAATTTTCGTAGCAGCATCCGTTTCTCCCTCCCTCCCCCTTTTTTTCTCCACACTTACCGATCGTACGTATGAACACCGACTCTCAATTCTTTTTTTTTTTCTCCACATCTCCGGGCGGCCTGTTTTTCTCCTCCCCGTCGCGGCTACTTACCAATACCCAACGACGATCCGTTGATGACAAGTTTCAGTCGTCGCTCCAACGAACAAAGACCAGCGACACTCATCACGTGTGTATATACACATTAATATATATACATATATACACACGTACCCATATTATACAGACACTATGTGTACACACAACGGTAGCTGCAGCAACGAGAAGTAGTAGTGGTATCATAGCGGCGCGGCTTTTTTATCTCAGCGAAGCGCGAGAGAGGAATATATAAAAGTACAAGTGGAAGGGATCGGCGGCGCCGCGCGCGTTAGTGCCATGATTGTGTATTACACATGTGTGAAATAAACCCGCATACGTGGAGGCAGAATAAAATCCAGCTCGGCCCCATCGCGTTGTACGTGTGTATAAATAATTCTACTGCTGCTGGCTGGTGTACGTCTCTGTTAATATACTTGTGCTCTCTCTCTCTCTCTCTGTGAATATGATTATTAATGCGAGAGAGAGCACGAGGAACTCGGTATGTATACTTATTGTGTTATGCGCGCTCGCTCGCTTCGGTCATCGACTGTTCGCGACGACTGTTCTTTCCTTATGCCGATGTATCGGCGTGTTGTTCCTTTTTTCTCTTTCTCGCTATCGCATGATTCAACTTTCCTCGATCATCCTAGTCGTCGTCGAGCCTCTTCGCGTGTCTACCATGTAATTGAGAAAACTGTCCCGAAGGCTGGTTATACATTCGCCACGCAACCGATTTATCGTGTAGCATCTTCTTGCCGATACTGGCGATGGTGTTGGGGAAAAAGAAGATCATTACCGTGATGTACTTGGGTACGTTTCGTTTTTGTTTGTTACCATTAATTGCTGTGCGGCGAGAATTATTCCTTTTCCCCGGTGGTATTGCAACGATGACGATTATCGCTCGGAATCCGTTCGGCTCGTGTTTCATCTTTTTTATCTGGCACGCCCGCGCTCGCGTACACTCGAGAGCGTAATTTTTCTCTAAACGCTGACTGTGCGAACCACGTATTTAACACCACTTGCACTGGAACTTTCAACTTGATTCTCGAGGCTACTTTTGCTTTGTTTTTTATACGATAAGTAAAATGGCGTGTTTTGAGAACATTGGTTTTTTTTTTTTTTTTTTTTTCTTTATTTTACTTCATTGGTACACCGTCCTCGTGAATTTAAAGTCTCGAGGGTTGAACAAAAATGTGGGTGTAACGATCTCTGCTGGGATTCCCCGCGTACCTAATCGTCAATCGTAACGAGGATCGAAACAATTACCGTGTCAATACTATAGCTCTTGAGGTAAAAAATGTCAGGTTTGACGAAAAGACCGAACGTACGTTTAGTCGAAATTTAGAGATTAAAAAAAGTTGAAAAACAAAAGCAAATCATCCGTCCACTTAAAAAGAGGTAAGTACATGTAAAATATGAGTTTCGGAGCGCCAAAAAGGAGGAAAATGGAAGAAAGAAAAGAAACAAAGTCAACGTGACCAACTCGTGGTGGTGGTGGTGTCGATTGCGCTAAGTGGGTGTTGGTCTAGTGCACAGTTATTGGCACATGTGACTAGATCCACACACACTAAGTGTGTTTGGCCGGAATCAGCGATGAAATCTCCAACCGAGCGTGGGAAATGCAACGAGGTGTTGTTCGAGAACAAGGCGATTCCATAGACGAGTATGGATTTGGTGCACGGATTTTATTAGTAGCGTGACTAGATTACACACTCGTCTACGGCAGCCCGTTTTTGGAGCCCAGCGACAACGCTGTACATACGTACACATNTTTTTTTTTTTTTTTTTTTTTTTTTTTTTTTTACTTTGGTGGTAAGTAAGTTGTGTCTTCATTCCACCAGACAAAGCGAGTAATTAACGCTGGATGGATGGAGAATATTGGTCCAAGTCATTATTATTTTTGTCACTACGTTGCCATTAGGCATCAGAAATATGGAAATTTTTTCATTTCGAGCACCAAAGATAATTAACGAAATTAACGCTAGTCGTGAAATCGCTGCGAGACGTTACACGTGTACACATTACGCGTGTCTTTTTCTTTTCCTCTTCTTGTACCTCTGATTTCGTACTACACTTTCGCGCGATGGTCACGAAGAAATGGAATATCGCGTTTAAAAATCCCTCTGAATGCATAAATAAATATCATTCCTTCGTGGTATTTCCAAGCGTGTGTAATTTGCATAATATACACGCGACGTGCAAACCCTTTGTTCGATATTCATTTTTAAAAAGTCAGCGAGGAATGGTAATGTACAATAAACACCGTATGAACATCTGCACACGATTCATGCGATCTCGCTCGAGTAACAACAATAACAGCACTCACGAGTACGTGTTTTCTTTCTTTCTTTTTTTTTTTTTTTTTTTCTTTATTTTACTTCATTGGTACACCGTCCTCGTGAATTTAAAGTCTCGAGGGTTGAACAAAAATGTGGGTGTAACGATCTCTGCTGGGATTCCCCGCGTACCTAATCCCCATCGCAATGTAATATGTACGGGCTTCACGGGCGGGGCCATAAATAGGAGAAAGCGACGGAAGGGGAATCATATNTCATTTTTTTTTTTTTTTTTTTCTCTTTTTCATTTTCAATTTAAAGAAGCGCAAGAGGAGCCCAGATCGCGAAGATAGCAGCAGAGGCGGCGGCGATGCCGGCGGCGCGTGCGAGACCCAACAGCCGGCGAGCCACGAAGACAACGGGACCGTCTCACAGGCCGCAGTCTCCTCCATCGACTCCACCTACTCGACCCAACTGTCGTGAGTATACATCCCTTCTTTGTTTTCCTTCTCTCTCCCTTTCTCCATCATGTTTTTCAGTCCTTAAGAAAGTTGAATTTCAGGACCCAACAATCGGGCGGTCGCCGAGTCCTCGCCACCTTCGGTCCCAAGGTCGACTCCTGGACGAACGACCGAGCCCACAAGTACGACATCAGACGCGCAGGACCCCACGTGCCCCCGGACGCGCGTTTCATGTTCGAGCTGTTGAAGACCACGTCGGAAGTCCGCACGCGTGTCTGTCGCTCGATCGGCATTCGCATCAACAATCTGTGGGCCGCGCAGTCCAGCGACGACGTAATGATCACCTGGAACGTGCGCACCCGCCACCAGCAGAAGTACAGGACCTGGGGGCGCGTCTGCTTCGACTCGGAGACCAAACAATCGAATCCCACGGTGTTGCTCGAGGGCTGCAGGCAACCACCGAGGACTTACACCGCCGATACCAAGAACTGGCCGCAGGTTTGATTTTGCTTGTATGCTTTACTCTGTGTAAGTATAAACGTCTCGAGATCGTTGGATTGTCTGACACGTGGCGTGATCGCAGGTCGAGCTGGACGTGAGCGAGCTGCGCGAGTGCTGTCTATTCCCGGGGCAAATCGTGGCGGTGGAGGGCCTGAATCTGACGGAGAATCTTTTGAAAGTGAGCGACATGTTCAGGGGTAGTTACGTACCCGTGGCCGCGCCGCCGAAGCTGACCGATAAGCTGAATCTTGTGGTTGCGGCAGGTCCGTTCACCCGGTCCAACGATCTCAACTATCAGCCTCTGTGGGAGCTCATGGATTGCGTCGCCGAGGAGGAGCCCCACGTGCTCGTGCTCATCGGGCCCTTCATCGACTACAATCATCCCGATGTTCAGAACAACGCCTTCACTTGCACCTACCAGGATTTCTTTAACAAGCTCATTCTCAGGATCAAGGGCTACTTAGAAGGGTGAGGGATTTGATAATAGAGCATCGAGCGTGTTTCGATTATTATTTGATTTTTTAATGTTTCTGTGTGTTTGTGTTTGCAGAAAGTGTACTCAAGTAGTGCTAGTGGCTTCCAACCGGGATGTACACCATTACGCGGTCTATCCGACTCCGGAGTATTTTATACCAAAAAGCGTTCAGAGCCCGGAGGTTCACGTTCTACCTGATCCCTGTACATTGGACATCGATGGTCTGAGACTTGGAATCACGTCAACCGATTGCCTCATGCATCTCGGTCGTCAGGAGGTTACGCTCAAGTCATCCGGTATGGACAAGTTGAGCCGCTTGGGAAATCATATATTAAATCAAGCCTGTTTCTATCCGTTGTATCCACCAGCAAAGGAAGTCAACGTTGACTCTGAATTGTGGGAAAAGTATGCGTTTTTGAGGGAAAAACCGCACATGCTTTTCTTGCCGTCAGACATGCGGTACTTTTGCAAGGCTATTAACGATTCCGTCATATTAAATCCCGAAAGGTTGAGTAAGCGTACATTTGCCAAAGTTAACTTCAAACCAGGTACCGATGGTTGGACACAAGATAACATATCGTGTGAAATCATCAAAATGTAACTAGTATTGAATACTTTTGTACAGTTGTATTTATTTGTATACTAAGTCGCGTGTAAATTTTATTTTTCATAGCGTATAAGCCTAATTTGTACTGATAACATGTTCTTTCAAGTCTTAGAAAGTGCAGCATGTGTCAAAAAATGTACAGAACGAAAATAAACACAAAGTAAAAACAAATTGTTTAAAAATCTAAAAATGAATTTTTATTTCAAAAAAATATGTAACTTGCATCTAGATTTCGCACATGTAACAAAGCATATCATCATTTGATTAATGGACCCAAAATATTGTTGGCAAGTAAGATAAAAGAGTGCTCAAAATTAATTTTTAATCATGTAATTATTAATATATGCTATAGAAAAGGAATTATAGCTTATTGGAAGATAAATGTAATCGATCGATAGTGCCAGAATTAAAAAAACCCGCATTTAAACAATGCTGCCGTTATTACCGATAATAGGTAACATTGGTAGCTGATAAGCATCAGTAGCTCATCTAGGCACCTGTAGACACATTTACCGACCTAGAAAAAAAAATACATATATATATACCGTCGTCGTCGCATCGGGGATCGGAGGAGGAACGCTAGACAAGAGGAACCTTCGCGTTTTTACGATATCTTTGTGTGTGCATGGTGTGTATTTATCTACCGTTCTCAGTTTATAGGTGTATATATACAGTATATATCGAACCCACGGTACATCTGCCTCGCGAAAACAATAAATTTTCCCGCGAAGTGACCGCGTGTTCGATCAACCAGCCCACCCTAAAGGAAAACTCATCATCGGACTCCTCGTGGAAGGGGCCAGACAGTCGGAGGATCACGCCGAGCGACGGCGAATGTAACTCAGGTAAGCGATCCCCGGGTGGCGCACCTAATCCGTGTACGAGGACTGCTAAGCCAACGTTACGTGCTTTGGCTTCGCCATCTTACCACCTATATGCTCCCTGAACGACGTAACGCGTACCCCTTGAGTGTAAGCTCGTGCAAAGGGGCATTTGTTTGCTTTTCAACTCTCTGATGCTCTTTTTACTTCTAGTTTTCCTGTACTTCCTGATGCACTCGCGTACAGTGCTACCGATGGCTATTGTTGTACCCATGGCTTAAGTCTGTGTAAACATTATTTGTTTTCATTTTCTTTACACTGCCTTTACAGCGCTAATGATTGTATAGATATAGCGTCGGTGCAAAATAGGGAAAAAGAGAAAGTGCGCGCGATGAGGAGACTCGTGTGTGCTTGTGCTGACTCGTTTTCGTGGGTGGCGTCTGTGGTCTGTCAGATTTTTATTGGAGGTTAGGATGATATATTTCGTGCGTCGTCGTAATATTTTGCTCGTCCACTTGGTGATGTGCATGTTTCGCACAGCGGAAGACTGCGGATCTATCTCTGAAGCCTGACGTCATCTTGATTAAGATGGCGAGGCCTAAAAAAAGCATAGCATTTAAATTTTGTATGAGATCTTTGTCATGGCTGTTATGATATTATTGAAAAACACAGGTGTGGCAACTCACTGAGTGTTGTTGCCCTTTAATTTACTGTTTTCGAGATTTATACTGTTGTGCAAACTACTTTGTTTTTCTATGCCATTATTTGGTAATAAAGTATTTGTTTATATAACTAAAGACTTTGTGATTGGGAAAACATTTGCTTTTTTAGGATACACTTTATTTAAATAAGTAACTGTACAATAATTTTCATATTTACAAAGCTATGGATGTGTCCCATCAGGCTTAAATGTTCTTACTTATATACGGTTTTAAAGAATAAAGTTGAGAAAAATTAAAACCTTATCAAATAACATTATAGTGTAGTACAATTAATGTGCCTCACAATAAACAAAAATATAGAAAATGTGTCATAAGGTGAGCTAACTGGGTTACTTATACCTACCAATTTATTTTTAAATTTTATTAGTTATTGCAAATTGCCATGTAATAATGGTTGTTAAATATATTCTTGCAATTTTTTTTTTTAGTTTCGCTTACTTTTTTGTTGTAAATTGTAGTGCATAAACTAACGTAATTTTTGTAATTAATTTAAAGTGTTGGTATATACATACATGTATCATAATAATTAAAAAAAAATTAGTTGTGTAATTCGAAGTAGTACAGAAATGGTGACAAATGAAACGCAATTGCATAATGCAGCCTTATTTCAGAATATTCTTTGAAGTATGCCTTAATAGACATTATAAAAATATATATTTTTCTTAAAATAAAAATTTTAATTTTACATTTTTAAATAAAAGTTCTTAAAGTTCAATGCTGTTACAGAGTTTTCTAAATAATCTTAAATGAATCAGTGAAAGTGCGATATTTTTATTTTTAAGTGACTATAAGCATCACTGTGCTCTTATGAAATCCAAAACAACACAAAAAGTTCAAGTTTCAATAATATTGTTTTAAATAAAGCAGTGAAATAGTTGTCTCTTCTTAGTCAAAGCATTATGTGATAAATCAAAACATACAGGTTTATTTTAAGAAAAATATATATATGACATGTACTTGTTACAACTTGTTAAAGTCCCCCAAAAAAAAAAAAAAAAAATTCACTGTAATAAAATTATAGGTCAAGAAAGCAAAATCCAAAATTCAAAACAGAGACAACTATTTTGTAAGGGAAATTGTATTTTCGAGTCATAAACTGGTGGTATGAGTAACTTTACATCTTGCCAAATGTTTTTTGTTACTCCACTGAAAGTGATGCGCGAAAATTTTGATTCTAAAATATCTGCAATAAAAATTAGTTTCAGAGATTCACGATTTTCCTTGTTTAATTAATGAGACTGGAGTAACAAAAGACTTGTCAAGGTTTCATGTGTCGATATTATATTTTCTATTGATAAACCAACTGCTTTATTTAAAACAGAGTTATTGATTCCCAATTTTTTGTGTGTGTTTCAGGGACTTGACAGGAGGAACCCATCTGCTTGTAAATAGTTAACGATACTCTAAAAAAAAAAAAAAAAAAATCGTGCCCCAATGAAAGTAATAAAATCGTACAACATGACAAAAGTCTCGGCATGCGAGAACATGTCGTTCTACTGTCTCTACTAGACGTCTGCTACATCAGCATCAACTTTAAATTGATGCAGCTCTGAAAGCAACGGCACTTGCCAAAGTACCTTGTCAACCAGCCATAAACTGGCTCCGTTTACTCGTTGCCTCGAACGCCCAAGCACCAAGAACATAAATGCGCTCTAGCTTCGGCGACAACATGGGGCCAACTGTTAAGGATTCACCTCCAAGCAGTCCCGGTTCGGAGAGCTTGAGCAATAGCGCCGCAGCTTCCGGTCGGCGAAAACGGCCCCGTACCAACGAAGGCAGAGAAGGTGGCGGTAATGGTGCTGGGGGTGGTGGTGGTGCTGGTAGTGCCGGTACTTCAACCAGTAGCGGCTCACAGCAGCAGCAGCAACAACAACAACAGCAACAGCAAAATTTTTCCTCGTCCTCGCAGTACAACTCTATGGAGTCCAAGTACCAGCCCAAAGAGGAAAAGGAGCCAAAGCTCTTTGACAACGGTGTGAACGCTCCCCACATGCTTGGCAACCAGCTGAACCCAGCCTCGTCCATGGCTCAAAAGATGTCAGACACTCTGTCCCAGGAAATGAAAGCCCACTCGATATTTACCGAATCTAGCAACTCGGGCATGAACTTGGTAGGGCCGCCACTGCACAGTCGCGTCATCGCCTCGGTTAAAGCAAACAGTCAAAATGCAACAAACGCGGCCACTTCCTTCTCGTCGGTATTTTCGAACAACTCGAATGCGTCGAGCAATAGCGGAGTTTTAGGCACCGGTACCATCCCCCAGACGCTGGACCAGCTACTGGAGCGCCAGTGGGAGCAGGGCAGCCAGTTTCTCATGGACCAAGCTCAACACTTTGACATAGCATCGTTGCTCTCGTGTTTGCACCAACTGCGGGCCGAAAACATGCGATTAGAGGAGAACGTAAACACATTGCTGCAGAGGAGGGATCACCTGCTGGCGGTCAACGCGAGGCTGGCAATACCTTTGACCTCGCCCTCCAACAACAGTAAGCATCGATTATCCCATACGATAGCACACTCGCATTTTATTGCTCCTTCGTGTACTAGCATTGAACACTAATCGAGCCCTTGTCGTATTTAATCTCCCACAGCAGGTAGCCACACTAACATAGTCGAGAACGGCATGACGGCAAACTCGACGGCACCCGAGGCTGCGTCGCAGCACTCGCAGTTTGCACACAGGACGTCCTCAAGCACACCACAGCAGAGCACGACGATCAGACATGCCTCGGGTGGCAGTATCTATCAGGGCCAGTCAAATAATTTGATTTCGCAGAACAATGCGAACAACTCGAATTTGATTAGAAACTCGTCGGTCGACATGATGCGAAACATCCAGAGATAAGGAGCCGCTTGTATGTCCAGATTTAATGGTTGAGTGGTTTATACAATAATGACGTTTGTAACGACTAGAGACCAACCTTTTTTTACATACTAGCTTAATACTTGTCAATAGCCGAACTCGATAAATAATCTCGCTACTTTTTCAATTTTACGAAGTAAGGATCATCTTTTACATCGGTGCATTAAAGTGTGGCGTCTTACTTCTAGAAATGAATTTCGTGTGTAGTATTAGCTTTTACGAGAGACCATATGAAAGCTATAGACATTTTAAAAATGCATTAGCCCTAAAAAAGACTTACGAGCATGTGTTCATTTTTTAAATACATTATTCAAATCATTTTACTTAATGCACATATGCCCCTTTTTATATAAATCGCGTTCGATGAATTGTAATAAAATATGTGCAGGCAAATATTTGTCTGTGTGAAATAAATAGAGTTATTAAGGTTCACTCTAGAGTTTTAGCTCAACGAAAATGTAAAAAAAATTTTATATGTTGATTTTTTGGTATGACGTATCAAAAGCGGATACTTTTTATTAAACCTTTTTTAGATGAATATTAATATACAAATATCGAAAAAGTATGAAAAAATTACCTTCAATGTTGCAAAATTGTAAAACAATTCTTTTTTTTTTTTTTTTTCATACTTAAAGTGAAGGAAATTTAGTTATTTAAGGAATGCAATCTTTTTTTTTTCGTTATTGTCTTAAATGTGAATAGTTTTCTCTATAGACATAAAGAAACAATAAAACTTCAATTTGTAAATTTAATTGCGATTTTATTTCAAGTAACACTCAAAACCTTTACATAACAGCATGATGCAAGACTGGCACGTAAGTTTCGGGTTTTTCTGCATTTTAATTAAAAGAGCTTTTATTAAAAAATTTCTTATTGCTTAAATAGCTTCATGAATTTTTACAGAAAAACTAGATGCAACATCTACGTGCTCCTGCATATTCTCTTCTCCTGAATCATAAAAGTAAATCTCACTCTGTTTTATTATCGTCAAATTGTATAGTTTTGTCACCAAACACTTGGTTGACACAAGGAACAAACGTTTGCAAGTGGAACTGGAAATGGTTCATTAAATTCTCTTCCGCTCGTTCACTTTTAGAGATAAAACAAATATGCCGTCTTATCGGTGATGAAACAAAACAGAGGAGATATTTTGAATATGATGAATAAACGAACGAGATTACGGTTGCGCAAAACTAAACGTAGTGCATATTACGTGCTCGAAGCGTCGTTATCGTGTCTCACAAAGTAACGCACACGTTTTGCGCGTTGCACTCTGCGTCGTCTTGTGATTACGCATGGGACACTAGTTGAAACGCATACGCCAAATTCTGTTATCTGCGTTCATGTATCGCCAGACGCTGTGTACTCTGATAAGGTGAATTCTCTCGTATCGTTAACGCGTGCCCTTGAGCTCAAATTCATTATGTACAAAAAAAAAAAGTGTACAGATGNGAACTGATCACATTTTAATGTCCACATTATTAATACTAAAACGAGCATCAGCTAATGTGACTCTTTTATTTTTTAAAAAAAAAAAAAGCTTTGACATTACTAACAGTGGGATGGACGGATGATTTTCTAAAATAAACATACATAGAAGCTGACTATAAAAAAAAAAGAAGCTTTGACATTGAAGAATGACGCGCTCGGCGATATAAATCAAAATTTCGGCGTGAAAAATTCAAGGAAAAAAGCTCGTTCCGAGAACGAGGAATCCTCAAAAGTCCCACTCGACTGAAAAAAAAAGAGCGAGATCCGAATCCGCCTTGAAATCCAAGCCCAGAGACGAAACAAAGATGCGCCTCTTCCGCTGCGTATGCCGGCTAGCTCGAAATGATTCACGAAACAAAAGCGACGGAGAAAAAAAAATACAAAATTGTACTAGGTGTGTTTGCAATGGAAAAAGCTCGCAAGCTCCTCGGCACGTAACGGGCGTGGCGATAGAAGTTAATTTAATCCAAATGAACAACTTACTCGAAAGAAATGGCAATTAATTTGTAAAAATTACCCTAATGCGTCGAGAGACCTGTTGTCACCCAGGGACTTTTTCGCTTGACAAGTTGTGCGCCATTACTCTGTTATACGCCACGATGTATGTATGTAGGTACGTATTTTTTAATTGCCCTTTTAATTTACCTTTGTAGCGGTGAAAACAACTTTGTTGGGTAAGTTATTGTTTGTAAAATGGGTGCGTTCTTAAGAATTTTTTTTTTTTTTTTTCGTTTTATTCTGCCCGTCACAACAACGAGTCTCGCATACTTGCGATGATCTCATCTCGGTCCAATATCTTCGTTACACGTCTCCAGGTCAAGTGACGTAATTAACATACGACGACAAGAGCACAACGTACCGGATAATGTTTGCACCTGCTTCAATAACGCGTCCCTAAATCATGAATTATTCATCGCGCGCACCGCAAATATTGAAACTTTGGATTAACGAAAGCGCAAAACTTTGATTGATTAATGATCGTCAGGTTGTTCCGAATCAAACGAAACGTTGTATTGTGGGCGACTATATGCAATTGATAATTAATGCAGCCATTCACGATACGTACATCCATATAACTATATGCACACGAGATGACGGAGGGAACTCATCTTTTACGTAACATACCCCCCCCCGCGAGATGCAAAAGTTCTTTTTTTTTTTTTTTTGTTTCTGCCAACAAACCCCCCACAGAAAATAAAAATTTAACCGCAGCTTTCGAGCGTGCACACGTACGTCCCTCCTCTAAACACGTATCTACGCCGGTGGGCCATTTTTTTTTAAACAGACTTTGCTCGCATTTCGGGTCATACCTACTTAGGTACACGCCAAGGACTCGAATAATAATACGTTTTCTCTCTTTCTTGTCTCTACACGCGTGTTATAATGTATATACATATACTTATACAATGCATTTGCACGTCCGTATATTATATAGTACAAAAAACACACACCAAACGGAAATTCGCATGCACGTGGTGTGCGCGCCTCGGGGGGGTGGGGGGTGGGGCTAGTTTCGTTTCACTCGAGTGTAGCGTAAATGTATACCTACGTGTAGTTTGAGCGCAAACGGCGGCTTGCCGTGCAGTCAAGTTCAAGGCCACGCTTGCCTCGTATACATTTATTATAATACGCGCTCTCTCGGCTATACCTGCCCCCCCCCCTAACATACATGGATTGCACGTTGAAATTTTGTGTGGCTCTCGGATTGATATAATGTTAACTGTATATGGGTACGTGCTGGAGCTAATTGCTGCGCGATCGATTGCACTTGCAAAGTGTGTGTTTTCATGCGTGCTCGCGTAAGAGGAGATAAATAAAAAAAGAGAGAGAGGGAGAGTGAGCGCTTGATTTGATTAGCCAGCGGTGCGCGAGCTCTACATATATATATATATTATACCCACCCACGCGGGCGCACTCGTTTCGAAGCGATGTCGCCGCTGCATCAGGGACCCCCTGCTGCTGCAGAAGCATACCTATTACGCCCCCCCCCTCTCTCTCTGTTTTGCCTGTGTAATTTTAGGCGATGCTGGGAAGCTATACGTGGGCAATTATCCGTTTGTCTGAGACCAAAGGATTCAAGTTGCACCTTAATTTTGGACAACAAATTTTAGATTGCAATTTCCTTTTTCTCTCTTTTTATTTGATTGGCATAAAAAATATTTAGCTCAACGATACGAAACTACATCACATGAACACCATATAAATATATACTTTATACGTTGGATTTCGGATTGGCGCACTCTAGCGCACGCATACTTCCTGCCCCTCCCCCCGATTTTTTCCCTTTTGCTCCTTTTTCCGGATTTAAAAAATGTTATCTCATCGAAAAATGATGAAAAAAATACCCAGCTACAATGCATTCGGAATCCGAAATTTATATTGTTCACCGGTATATTTCATAAAAATCGTGCATACGTTGTGTGTACACGATGCTGATCATGATGAGTTACGCAACCTCCCTCTCTCTGTGTATATACGTGTGTGTTTAATCAAAGGCTTTTTATTGATTCGACGATACACTCGAAGAGAAAACAAAGTCGAGAAACAGTTTACTTTTTTATTTTGATAATGTAATTTAAAGGGGTAGTAGGTATATAGGTACTTGGACGACATGTTGCACAGATCCCATGTGCAAAAAAAAAAGTCGAGTCCCAGAAGGGAGTGGAGATCAGGTTGTTGATGCATGTAGGTACATTTGCAATCTGCGCGTGGCAAACGAACGAGCGCGTTACGTCATTGCGAGGAAAGGAGAGGAGAAAAAAAAAAGGTACTAAGATCACGCCAGAGGGGAGGAAAAGTTTGTGCAAAAGTTGCATAAACAAACGATGCATCGCGTATATAATTACGTTTATGTATAATTATGTGTGTGTGTGCACATATGTATATCAGTCATTTTTTTTCTTTGAGAAATTCTCCGATTCTTTCATCATTTTTCTTTCGAATTATAAGTACCTATGAACGATGATTTGTGTATTTTACTCACATATAGGTATACTCTCGCGAGAGAGTCGACTCCAGCCTGCTTAAAATGTTTGTACATATAGGTACGTGGACAAGTGGTAATGATTAATGGGTCGACGATCCAAACAATCACGCTGCTCGTTCCCATGGGTTTTAATCGATGGTTAAATCCGGTGATGATAACAAACGTTTATACATGCTTCGCTCGTGCATATAGGTATATAATTACGTTCATGGGTTGGAATTAACAATGCACGACTAGAGTGTATAATCCAATGGATAGGTGGAAGAGTCGAGTCACGGGAGGAGCTCTTTGTGGGGCTGATCCTTAGATCGCTTGTACGTGTGTATATTGTAATCGGGCCGATCTATACCGATATTCGGCTGACTTTATTTCGACATTTTTCGTCCATCACGCTCGAGAACAAGGAACAATAAAAATGGGAAATTAACGCAACGCTTTTGCCGTAAATGTCAAAATTTACATTTATATCGAGCAGGTATTTAAGCGGGAACAAAGTACTTTTATCGAAACGCATCGGCATAATATGATCCCTAAAACGTGGACTTTTTTTTCCACGGGTATAGGGGTACGTATTAATAGAAGCAAAAAATTTTTGGATCTACTTTTGCTTTCAAAGAATTTAAATAGTAATTTTATAGAAAATCCAAAAACATCAAGCGCTCCATAGACACGTGTCACCCATACATTATAAAATACTTTGTTATAGAGGGGTGGGGGAGGAGGAAATACATTTGATTTTATAATAAACAATAGCAATGGGTAACAACGTCGCCAGCAAGCCGTGCACTGTATCCGTAATGCACATATCGGGTAACAAAACTCTAGAGCAATGCATGATACAATTACGCGCAAGTATTATACATACATATTATTATATACACCATATACCGGCTCTGATTTCACGCCCGTGATATCTTGTGCGTCGCGCATACCAAAAGATACAGAAAAATCTGCCTTTTATATAAATGTACATGTCATAGAATGCGAGTGACGAGCTGCCGGATGCTGCAGAGATGCGCTTATCGAATGTGGTAGCGCTTATTCATTTTTTACGAGCATAATTTTTTCATCACCACCTGATGGGCTCTTTTTTTATTTTTTATTTTAGTTGAGTTTTTTCCTCACTTTACAGTCTTCGGGAGCTTTTTGTATCGATCGAGTTTCTCAACAACTGACAACTCCAACGTCCGACCTACTTCGAGAATACACCCGCGCTGATCGATATCATAGGTACTTACCGAAAGCAATAGCTTGCGGAGTCGCATCGTGTAACGGCGACCGATTAGCGAGTTGCGATTGATTTTTCAACCAGTGTCTACACGTGTTTACCTTAAATAATTTATTTTTCGGGAGTACTACCTACATATACGTGCCAAAGAAAAAAAAGAGGTAAAATGTATACGTCACCCGATCGGAAGAGCGCCTGTATACAGGGTCTTGGGGTTTTATTTTTTCCAAACTTCCAAAGAAAAACTTACCCACAACAGTGCTCTCCCAAGTACTTATAAATAGGACACCCTCCCTCCACCCCCGTTTCTGCACAAGCTCGACGAGAGCGTGGCACATTTAGGCAATATACATACAATATCCACCCACATTAGACACATGCACCCCAACAACCAAAGTGCACGTAGGTATGTATAGTTCACCCTCTCCCTCCCCTTTGGCCGGCACATGTGCACATCCCTTCCTCCCTCGTACTACAACTATGTGTATATGTATTATACACTGTTGGCTGTACGCCGGCATCATATTATGTTACACATCATGCAAGTGTATAGGTACGAAGACAGAGTATAGAGCAGTCAGATGTCGAGCATCGGCCCATCACGGTATTATACATACGTGTACACGTATACACACACACACACACACACACACACACATATAATAGCACACCAGAAGAGGAAAAGAGAATAAAAAGACCAAGAGGGAGGAGGAGGAGGAGGAAGAGAGGGCGGCACGCGAGAGCCGAGCGAGCACGCCGATGACGTTACGCGGCACAGACGACAGACACAGTTGCGCCCGGCCCGCGGAGCCGCAAACATCGAAGTGCTCGCCAGGGTGGTTTTCTCCCTCCTTCTTCTCCTTCTTATTGCGTTACATGTATGTATCGTTTTCACGGTGGTGCGGTGTTTTATATGATAACGTACCAGTGGTGTTGTCTCCTTGTCCAGTTTGACGATAAATAATAATAATAACAACTGGTACTTTGGTCGTGTGGAACGAATTTAAGGTGGTGGACGGCGAGCGAGGGGTTGAAAAACCACCCCCGGGTGGCCCGCGAGTGATGGGCAGTCGGTGACAACTGCTCGTCCGGGGCCCCGTTGCGGTGGCGGTGGTACAACACACCACGTGTATCTGACGTTTGTCGCAAGCTCGCAAGTTTATATATATATAGATGCACACGTGCGCTAGTGACAGCCGAGGCCCGTTGACTGTTGCCGCCGATGCCCACTCGCTCTTACCTGCCGATCGGCTGTCATCGTCGTCGTCCGGGTACTGCGGCAACGTGGAAGAAAACCCGGACTGCGGTCCGGAGTCGTCGAGGGGGAAGCACACCCACCGAGCTATGTACGACACGGCCATGGAGTCCTGGATGTACGAAGTGGTACGTCTCTCTTTCCAGTGCATTCCGTCCATATTCCGCGAACTACGTATCGCACAGGGTTCGATGATGATGTTATAGGTGTCCGTTAAAGTACCCGATAATAGCGGTGGCCACAGAGTGTGCGTTACTCGCGGACAAGGTCGCGCACAGCTACACACACGCGCGCGTGTAGCTATTCTCTCGGCAGTTACCCCCCTCGCTCTCGATCGAATATAAATGCGTATCGCCCTCCTCCTCCTATTCTTGTTTTGATCCCTCTTTGGCTTTTTGTTCCGCGCTCTCTTTTCTTTCGCCACTTCTCCTTTCTTCCTCTGTCCACCTCCTCCTCCTGCTCCGCACTCCCTTGGTTATTCCTTTCACGGCGTCGTCGCACACCGTGTGCACACTTTTTTCGCGAGTACCGTTGCACTGGGGTACAGAGTCGGCTGTGATTTGCACGAAGTTGCTGGTGTTTTTTGTCCCCCACCCCCCACCCCCTTCTCCCTTAGCTGTGGTTGACGAAAATCGAGCTAGGATTATTGGAGGTGTTTGATTTCCGCGTGTGTCCAATTGAGGGTACATCCGTGGTTTTCTTTCTTTTTTACGATCGAATAAACTTTGCTGCCACCCAAATCGAACCCTCTTTTTCCGCGCGACAAAATCGACAATTCAACTCACGTTGGGTACGTCTATTTCTTTAAATTTTTACCTTATAAGCTTCATTTAAACGCAATGTAATATTCCTACATCAAGTTTTAAACATACGTTAACTTCATTTGATTTGCGCAATAATTGCTGGATAGCAAATCGCTTCTGAATGATCCATAAGTATTGTGTGAATAATGGTAATAAATGTAGTTTAAAAAAATTTTTTTTTTTCCCTACAAAGCTTTCCAAACGAAACAAAAAAATAAAATAATTTCCTGCGATTACAATTTTTGAAATATTCATTACCACTTTTTTGATATTTTGAAAGGAAATTTGTTTCATCTACTTGAACGCCCGTATTTTGCACGTTAAAATGCATTAAAAATTCAATACTTGCTTTTGTATATTAATATTCATGAACTTAACTGTGTCCAGGTTGAACAAAATTGTAAATATAATTTTATATAGGATAGTAAAAAAAGTTACTATCTGCTAGTGATTTTACTACGGCATTTTTTACAGTGTATGATCCAGTTTTCCCAATATCGTCAAATGCATGAAAAAATTTGAAAAAGAAATCACGTACCTCAATTTTTTTCTTAATTCATAGCCATTTCACAATCTTGTGTATAAAAATTATTATTCAAAAGGCATCTTTAATCGATGAAAGAAAAAAAAAAAAAAAAAATCTTCATTACAAAATGCACGAATGACCGTGTGCATTTGGTTGGTGACGTAACTCCCACTTTACGATATGCAAGTAAATATTTTTCATTAAGTTACATTAATTTTATCATGTACAACCCATTCTCTCGCAAGATAACGATCCTTACTTTTGGAGAAGGAAATTTTTCCGATCACTTTTGTGCAACAACTTCGAGATTCAATATTAAAAATCATTTTTTAAAGCTTTAACGAAGCAACCATCTACTGTTTCGCCATTCAGACCTCCAATTGCCTTTGTACGTATTACATGTATTTTTATTCTCATTTTCATCAAAATAAAGCTACTTATTTGTTGAATTTCAAAGTCGATTGTTACGAAGGAACAAAATTTAGTTCGCAAACCCTTTTGGTACATTTGATTGCATATTGTTAAATTATTCTGCACTTAAAATTCAGTTGCTAGAGCTCTGACTACCCTAACAGATGATCTTTACGTATCACACCCGTAAGTGAAAATCTTGCCAGTATTGCTTCAGGTTGTCTTGACAATGCAAAATTTGAAATTTTAACAAAAATTTTTATGCAAAAAAAACCAAACAACTTTAATTTTATTCTAAATTGTGTTTCTCATTGATGCAATGATTTGATATTATTAATTTCGATTTATTGTTTGACTAAAGTTGTTTGATCCATTCTTATTTTCTTTTGGTAATCACTTTATTTTGTATAATGTAAGTAAAGTTTAATACGTTTATTTATGTTTTCAGCAGCTTTGAAAATAATTAAAAAACAATATTTTGTCAGCTTTATAATCAACGAGACAAAAATCGTTTGTTCATAATTTTTCTCGGAATGGAACCTGAAAACACTCATCTTTCGAGGAGAAATAAAAACTTCAAAATGTAGCCCCTAATTTTTTTTCTTCTTGCTAAAACAGGTATTTGTTACGTTTACGGAACAGTAGAAACATAAGTTGATCAAGAGGTAAAAGTTCAAAGTTTTATGTTCATAGTATGACGAATGAGTTTGTTTGTTTTTTTTTTTTTTTTTAGTACAGACTAAATACGATCACAACAATGATCTGAAATTTCGATATACACTAGCACCAAGTTCCTAGAAACATTGACAAAGCCTTTAACAAATATTTAGAAAATTTGGTCCGCTGTGTCGGGCAGTTTGGTAACTTCATCTCTTTCTATATGCATTTGCTTTACTTTGTAGTAGAAACAAAAATTTGAACAAAATATTTTTAATTAATCCCAAACAAACGTAAGTAATTGCGATGTTAAACTTTTTGTTGTACACTGTAAATTTATATTCACATAAGTTACAATGCAAAACATCAAATAAAAATAATCGATTCACTATTATAAGTAGTATATTCTTATGCGTTTGTAGGATGTGCGTAACAATAAAATTATTCAGCGCAAAGAAGCAGAAGTAAAAAAAAAAAAAAAAAAAAAAGTCTTATATAATCATCAGTCACAGTGGCCTCGAAGCGAATAAAGTTCAGGGTCACGCTGCAGCCAGGCGATATGATTATTATTTAAAGAACGTTACGGCACATTTTTTTTTTTTTTTTTACTATCGCTCAGCTTTCTCGAAGAGTTAAAAAATTAAAAAAAAGAAAAAAAAAAAACCATCGAAAATAAATAAATAAAATAAGATTGACAAACTCGCGCTCGGTTGCATCACCGCGCACGGCGCACGACGATTCTTGCAGCTCTATACCGATAAAACAATAAAAACAGGCGCCACACTCGATCGGCGCCCGTTCAATTTCGCTCACTATATGCGCACAGACCCCACGCTGTACTCGCTCTTTCGCTCCGCATTTTTCGAGGCGTGGGTTTCCACCCTCCCCCGCTTCTACGTTTTTTCACCTCATCCGCTCTCTCGCGAACCGTGACCAGTCCCACTCTAAAAATAGTGAGCCCACGCGAGATTGGGGACCTTGAGAATCGCTCCCCCCCCCTCGTTTATCCATTTCCAGGTGGAGATGCTTCTCGCCGAATCTGCAAGTGCTCCCGACTCGAGAGGAAAGAAAAACACCTTTTCTTTGAACAACAGGGAAACAAAAAAAAGTTCGCACAGCCGGTCTTATATGTAATTTCACATCAGCGAGTTCGGTAACGCGTGGACCGGGACCCCAGAGCGCGGTGCAAATAACACGGAGGAGGGAGCCCGACTCTGAAAAATCAACATCGGCGGTTTTTAGCAACTGTAAAAATACCCCTTACGAAAATAACGCGGTGTTTCCAAAAAAACATTCAAAGAGCCCTGGCATTGTGTTATTCCAACTCGAAATTGACGATTTGAGACAATGGGGACAAAAAAAAAAAAAAACGAACAATAATGGTCTCCCGTGACATCTTCTGTCAGTATAATGTACGCGCTCTCTTATGCTTATGCAACTTTTGAAGCGAGAAAAATAAAGCCAGCGCCGAGCTGTTGTCGCGTTCGGCCGCGTTTTATCGCTATTATTCAACGATGCGGCTATCAGCGCGAGCTGCACTCAATACGAGAGATAACCAGAGGTGGGGGAGGAGAGCCCGTCTCGGTGTTCTTGAACTCCACTGGTGACCGTCAAAAAGTCGTCATCGCTGATATCGGGGCTTTTCAAGGCCAGTGGCGAATTTCGCAACTCTCGGAGCGAATCGCGTTTTGGCTTATTTTTTCTCGTATCGCACAGTGCATGACTCATGCGGATCTCTCGCGATTATACTCGAGTGCGTAATATTTGAAGTAACCGCTGGAAAATACTGTGCCGAAGAGAAATTTTAAATTATTATTAATCAGGTATACCTATACCGCTTTCGAATGACGTGACGAATGTGTACCTATGTACACCGTAAATTCAGACTTGGGTATAATTATTTTATCAATTTTTAAACACTAAAAAAAAAAACATTTTATTCCTCGAATAACGTGCACTTTTTTGATGAAAACATTTTTTATTCATTAGTATTTGCAGTACAATATTGAGAATAATTTTTTTTTTTTTTTTTTACTGGCAAGTAAATACAACACATTTTAAATATTAAAATTTATTGTGGAGCATTTTAAATAAAAAATTTAAATACTTTTTCAGATACTTTGACTGTTTGTTTTTTCTTCAATTTTTTATGCATTATTTTTACAAAAAGTAATTAAAATATATTTAAAAAAAAGTATCCGTACCCAAGCCTAACCGTTGATCGTTGCTGAGACACGTTAGTGCGAGCATTTTAATTTTACGATCCGACGGCTAACCGATTAAAATACGACTCGCAATCAGAAAACAATAAACAAAAAAAAACTTGAGAGTGTAATGCGGAGGGGAAAAACAATTATTATCCGGGAACGAAGGCACGCATCGGATGTATTGGACAAAAATAGCCCGCTTTACGCTTCTGAGATCGTTAAAATGCAAAAATCGAGGGATTTGTAAAGCAAATCGGCACCGCGTTTATTCACACCCGATCGGCGTACATATTCATTGGCAACTCCACGTGTCAAAAAACACAACGTATTGGTACTTTCTCGCCCCGACTCATGACCGATGTTTCCCCAATGTACTGTCAATTGCCCGTGCTCTCACCTTTCTTTCTTTGTTTTTTTCCATCGCGTACTAAATATTCCAATTACACGTATACCTGGGCTAATTATCGATGCCGTGCTCGCGCATAAATCGGCATCTATTTAAATATACCCACTCGTCGCTTCGACTCATTTTTTTCTCCATTACACCACATGTATTCACCGTTGGCTCCGACTCACAGCTCACGAGGTGAGAGAAAGAATTTCGATTGCACATTTAATTGCAAACTGACGGTCGTAACAGGCCGAGAAAGGAAAGCAAGTGCTTTTATTTTCCAATCAACTGCTCATCCGATGCTGTATACAGTAATCTCGTTACAAGTCGCAAGTAGCCGATTGCAGTGCCCTTCCTACAATCCACTCGAGGCTTAACAGCGATTTCGCGGAAGCAGAGACACAAATACGCTCGCTCGATTGTACATACATACATGCCTTTTTCTTTCTGCTCTACCTCGACTCACGTGTATTCAAGATCTTGGTATAGTTGGAAAGTCAACTCTCTTAGTTTTTCCCACTCGTTTACGGTCAAACAGAAAAATCGGTATTCAACACTGTATGAATCGCAACTCGTTACCAACATTATTCACAACTTTTATCACAACCACTCGTAGGTATTGTGCCGCACAATGCAATGTACGTAGGTACGGCATCGGTGTCGCGTGTATAACGCACAAATAGAAAGAAGCGTAGGCGAGAGACCATTCATGAAAGTTGTGTGAAAAAAAAAAAAAAAAAAAGGGTGAAAGAACACGGGCACCTATACATTATACTTTCCCGTTCTATCGGCGATTTTTTTCTTCCTTCTGCACCGATGCAGTATACGCCAATGGCGCGTGCATCCCGAGCGAAGATTCAATTATAAATCTCTCGGGCGACGACGACAGAGCGGCCTCAATAATTCTGGCTCCGCTGGTGCAGCGATGTGCGTTGGCATGTACACCTATACGTAGGTATACAATATTGCGCACTGGCACGTGTGCATAGGTACTATCGTCTGTAGTATATATTTGCAACACCGTGAAAAAGGTGCGAGAAAGATCGATGACGTAGTACATACAGTTATGGATCATCGGTTCTTTCGTTACGTGGGTGTTGTGCTGCAGCTGACGATCGAACGAGTGTGTATACGTTACAGTAACACGGGGTAAGTCAATGGGCATACGTAGGTGTATTGAGTAAAACCGTCACTGGTCAACTTTTTTTTCTTTTTTTTTTTTCTTTTTCGATCATTTTATCCATCATGGAATTAGGGAGCTCAAGTTTTTGGACGACTCGCAGAGATCGGTAGCCGCACGAGTGGTCCGGCGAGAGAGATCGCAGGTGATTTTTTTTCGAAACAAAAGCTGATGGAAGAGACGGAGCATGAGAGAGAAATAATGCTTGTACGTGCTTCTAAAGAACTTTTGACGAATAGCTCACGTATACAATATATCGTAAAAGCGGGAACCACACACGCCGCGCACGACATTTTGCCTCTTTATGTGATACTAAAGATTTTAAAAAATAAAAAAAGAGACAGACGGATCCTTTGACATGCAGATCGTGAACTTGACATACATATATATTCTTTGCTCGTAGACACTAGTCCGCCCCGGAAAATCATGGGAAATCCCGAGCGCTATACATAATATGTATAGAGCGAGAAAAGTCGCCCTTGTCTCGCTGCTCTTCCTCCCATAGTCGTGCATCTTTATCATCATATGATTTTGATCATTCAATTGTCGCGCACTTGATGGTACGTCGAGAAAGAAAGAAAAAGAAAAAAAAGTATACAAGGAGCACTGGAAGAGGAGGAGGAGGAGGAGGTACAACACAAAATAAGTCCAAGGCGAAGGTGAAGGTGAAGCCGTCGGGCCGCAGACGAGCCTCGATCGCTCTGTACGCACACGTATACGCGTATTATATAAATATATACACGTACGTGTACCTATAGAATTACGCCGATGGGCCGTGGAGGGGAGCCGGCTAGGCGATGCTCCGCGACGGAGCGAGATACAGATGTGGTATGTAGCACACCCGGTGTGGGTGGGCACTGACTGGCCTGCTGCTCTGTATATGTATGGCGCTCTCTCTCTCTCTCTCTCTCTCTCTGTGTGATTCGAGAGTCAAGTTTAAGGTCGCGTCGTTGTGCATGTGTATGCGCGCCGGGATGACGTCACTCCTTGAACTTGACGAGCAAAGTTACGCTCGGAATCGAGGACGCGAGCTGCTGGCGCGATGGTGATACAAAAACTTCAACTCTTTTACGAAACACTCGAGCCTACTATGTTTTATCTAAAATTGATGCCCGATTTTATCAAAATGATCGAAATCGATATCGAAATTTTACATTTATACGCGTATACCTACCCGAAATGCTTATAGATAAAATTGATGAACCAGGTATAGGGGTTGGTTTTAATCGATTTTCACGATTTCCTTCCTGCGTTACGTTATACAGTGGACATTGTGACGGTTAATCCGCGATTGTTTTTTGTCTCGCGATCTACTGCCGAGTAGTGGGAAAAATTGTATTTTATTCTTTTCACTACCCTTTTGAAATATAACGAGCCGCGCGAAAAATTCTCGAGGAAAGGAAAAAAAAAAAAAAAAAAAAAAAAGAAGCAAAAATTTCGTCCAAAGTGCTGTTGACCTAGTTTTATTTTTAGTGGGCGTACGAGGCAGACTGCTAGACGGTGATGATGGTCTGGCTCGGCCGAATCGATGAAATTGCGGGTTATACGGAAAGCTTATTGATTTTCGTGTTTCGTCGCTGTATGAATAGTTTTGCGCGAGTGTGTGGATGTGCCAACTCGAAGTGAATTGTTTCCTACGATGTTCCGTCGTTTAGGGTGTTGCACGGAAACAAATGGATCGAGCGGTAGATTAGGGAAATCACTTGGTTGATTTTGCAAGTTTTGATGACTCGTATACTCTTACATAACACTATTTTTGCTATGCTATCGAAAAAAAGTTCATACTTTCCCGAGGGGCTGCGCACTCTGAAGTCTTTTGGAGACTTCTGAGATCTTTGAAAGATTTAGAATGACTTACGAATTTTTTTTTAATGACTTCAAGAGTGCGCAGCCCCTCGTACTTTCCGCACCATACGGCTGCTCATTTGACACCCCAATTGGTATCTTTGCACCTCCAAGTATACATCAGAGGGAGCCCGTTAGCAGAGCTCGTAAAGAGGGTGTGAAAAAGAATAAACAGCAAACGAGCGCGTTCAGGGGGAGGGGGTGGGTTTCGCAAAGCCTATAGAAGGTGGAAAAGTAGCCAACCGTAATAATTACGCTCGTTGTAGTCATTGCGTAATTTAAGTTACGTGGTCAGGCACGATCAAATCACCCGACGAGAGAAAGAAAAGTATACAGTGTATAGTCGGGGAGTGAGCTTTTTTTTGAGGGGATCGATGACGTTCCTTTTGTTGCTCCTCACTTATGTCTTCCACCCCTCCCAGCTTCCACTCGTTAAAGCAAAAGTGCCATCGCAAGAAGACGAAGCCCCACTCGTCTCCGAGCCGCGCCTAACGAGCTGTACAGCCCCGATGCTTCCATCATGTATCTTTGTCGTCCTGTTGGTCGTGTGGGTGGCTGTACAATATGTGTGTCTCCGTTGATGCCGAGGGATGGATGACTAAGCGTTACTTTCTGGCGACGGGGTGGTATGATCCCTCGCCGACGTTATATATACAATTATATACGGGACGAAAAATGTGAGCCATCGCAGGTTGGTTGTTTTTTCGCGTATGCCGCCGCTCCTCGTAAATACTTGCTTTGATCATCGAAAACGGAAAAGTTTTCAGCTCAAGTAAAAACAAGAAACGTCAGAGAGATAACTTTTTTCGATGTGTGTGTGTCTGTGTGTGTGTGTTATTATGTATCCGCTCGGTATTTTGTGCACACCGCGCGCATTACATAAATCGGATTGGTTTCCTCGAGTCTCTCGGTTATAACAATATTGTACGTGCATATATATACATATACTTGCGTTAAATCCGATAAGCTCTTTGGGCAATACGACTGAAAGTCGTCGGCGTTGCATAATTGTAAGCCGGAGTTAATTAACATTTGATTCCTTTCTTCTTATTCTGAAGTACCGAACGCCACGAGTGCAAACGCGACCGATGGCTTATTATTCGAGTTCTTTCATATTTCTTAGGAAATCAAACTCTGCGGGGAGCATCCGACTCGCGAAAATGTTTTTTTTTTTTTTTTCATTGCAGTGCGCAGCATGATTTATTTGATTTAATCACGTACCGATTAAAGATACATTTCAGTGGTGAAAATCGAGCACCTGTTTGGTTGGTTATTTCCCCGTTTTCCACCAAAGATAACATTTTGATCTTCGGAAATTCAAACTGAATATTGCGAGGAAACGTGTTTTCAGAGACTCGCTCAATTAACCGCGTATACCCGACCGCTTGGCCGCGGGGGGGAATCGAGTTATTAGATAAATCTAGTTCATCTCAATGCACTACGAGTGCAATTTTTACCAATCACATCCTATTGACGTGTAAACATTTTTTTTCAACTTCTGGCAGAGAAAGGCCATTTTTTATACATTGGCTCCCCGGAAATCAGTTCCAAGACACGAGATACCGTGAAATCATTGTTTGGATTGTCTTTTCGACAGAAAGAGATGGGTCGAGAAAAACCTTACGTTTCACTTCTTTCCCCAATTAAACTTGAGATGATTTTTTTTTTTTCGCTCGAGCTTCGATAGAAAATAAGCCGACGTATACACTCGTGACATTTACTTAACCTACCGAAACTCCACGAGTAGCGCAATCGGTGCCTGTTCCATTAAATTTGCATGCAATATGTAAAGACTTGGATATACGCACGCATTATTATATGTCATAATATATTGTGACGTAGGTGTGTAGAACCGACACGTCAGCACAATCAGATAAGTGAACGAAAAATAACAAACGCGCAGCCTCGTTGGCGATATACATTCAATTACACTATATACAGTACCCACTTACCCTATTGCAGATATGTACCTATACAAACAAAATTTATCGGTAATAATCGCTGTCTCGCTGAAGGAAAGATTCCGTGCGCGTCGACGCGCCGTCGTCGTCGGCTGGCCTTGGGTACACAAGTGTATATATATATATGCTTAAACCACCACCCCCCGGGCCCCTCGGAGCATACCTATGTACACGCTCGTTCGAGGGTGGCAACGAAAAGCCATTGACCTTGACCGTGATCCAGAGCTATCGATTTTTTTTTTCCCTCCTCGACCCTCCCCTCTACTCGCGAGTTTAATACCGAACATCCTCCTCTCGTCCAGCCACTCTTATATCTTTTTACCTTTTTTTACACCCCTGTATACCTTTAGTTCATTCTGTTACGCTTTTGCTCATTTTCCCGGTAATCGTTGCAGAGACTCTGTCGCAGAACACACCTGATAACAAATTGAGTCCTCTTGGATTTATAAAAATTTATCTGGATTAAATTGTATTTTCTCATCATTATAACCGAATCCTATACTTGAACAATGTAGAAAATAATTATTTAGTCTACCACCTACGCTAGATATATAATATATAATCAAGTCTTTTTTTAAATCCACCTATACATATGTGACTCAAGGGTGCCCGAGTAATTCCTCAAAAAATCATTTGTCACGTGGTTCTCGTTTGAAAGCTGATTTTATGTTTGCTACACGCATTTTTGCATACTCATCTTCATTTAGGGTTTCATGGATCTGCAAGAAAAACACGTGACGAACAACATCGAGCTTTTGAATAAAAAAAAACTTGAGTCATTTGGACGAAAATTCGCAAATTCAAAGATTAAGCTCGTATCACACGTAACTCTTGATACGAATGTATTATTTTTCTCGACCCCCACAAGTTTCGTTTAAAAGACATTTTTTTTCCATGCCCTTTATTTCAATTGGTTGAAAAATATTTCCGAGTGAACAAAATTTTTGACATCTTCGTTGTTTTTCGTGGAATCGCTCGTTAATATACTTATATACATGCATAAAAAAGTTTAAAATATACCCCGTGTGTATGCACACACGCAGGTGCACCAATCACACAACGTACACGTCCGAGGTCTCTCTCTCTCTCTTGCTTGTGCAACCCTGACCCTGTGTAACTCGCTATCGATCTCATTGTCGCGGGTCTATATATACACTTGTGCCGATGTACCTACCCACTCCTACCGATGTACATTATTACGTGTGCATCGTCTGTACGTGTTTGCTTCCTCCTTCTATGTGCATTGTTGCTCGCGTCTTTATCTTTTTTGTTTGCTCCATACACCCATCCCCTTATTTTTTTTCTTTTATTTATTGCGTTTCTCAACCATCCCCTGTTGTTGTTGTTTGTTATTGCCAGAGATGGTATACGCGATAGTTGCTGCTATACTGCTGCTCTTGACGTAACAGCTGTTGACATGTGTGTCGTAGTTCTACGTGAGACGCGACAGCTTGCGACTGTGCGAGCTTTTTATGGGAGCTTGTTCCGAGTACACATACTAGCACTTAAAAGCAGAATAACAATGACGGCAATTTGGAGCTTTTTGTACTTATTTATATAAATATATCATCGACCCAATTTTACATGATTGCGTTACTTATGTTAAAGAACAACCAAACACCCCACGAGTATATATATACCCATTCAATAATATTCTCGTACGAGCTCTCGTAGCTTTTCCCTAATAGCCTATTTTCCCCGTACACAATATAGAAAAGTCGCTACAGCGACGTAAGCGTGTATATACATAAAAACGCACACTCGCGCCGCAGTGTCTGCTCGCGCGTAAAAAAATATAGGGTGGGTCAGGGTCGTTCGCGGCCGAAAAAAAAGTCGAGCTCTTCGCCGCCACCGACTCCATTCTAGCTGGCGCGCCGGCCGGCGGGGCTCGCGAAAACTCCCCCTCCTCCTCTCGGCCCGGATAAACGTCATAGAACGCGACCGCGCGCCTGAATTATTCATTGTACGTGCGTATAATACACGGTCTCCCCCTCCCCCATCTTTTTCATGTGTCTCTCCTCTGTGCTGTGTACACTCTTCTTTTGCTCCTCCCGATACGCACTATTGCACGTTTTTAATCTAATTTTACCGCTGTGATGAGTAGTAGCTCGACTGCACCTATATACGTTTTGCGTGAAAAATGCAATAAAACACCCAGAGCCGAACCGATTGATTTTTCGCTTCGGTGCAACAAGTTTCAACGCGCGTTCCAGCCGCGGGTTATCAATCGGCAGATGACGAGCACAATATTGTATACGTTTGCACTACAGCTACAAAAAATCGTAACTTTTATCGCGAAAAAAAAAAAAAAAAAAAAGAAAAACAAGAAAAATTCCGCTCAAACCAAACAGTTGGTAAGACATGTGTGTGCGTATAATATTATGTGCATTCCTCGTTGAGATAAGATATACGTTTTTTACTTGCGCGAAATTTCGACGCGCCTTTGGGTTGTTACGTAAACGCTGCAATCGGGGCTTTTTGTGCGCGAAACACCGCTCTGCTCCTTTTTGGGCCAGCACGAGGTTCGGGAATGATACAAAAATCGTTCCCTCACGAGTTTGATCGGTAAGACCGGCACCTATTGTCCTCTCTAGTTTTTCCTTAAACACACTACTTATTTCGCCCAAAAGACAACGCGAACGGGGAACAAAAGAGAGAGAAAGAGAGATAGCCCTATAATGTGTAACATCTGCGTGTATGCACGACGCGCGAGAGAATAAGCACACCGGCGCGTCGAGCCGCTGGCTTGCGTAATCGACCTGTTTGAAAACCAAACGAGGCGCGCTTGTGTGTATAGGTACACATATGCCGCGTTGGCCTTGAAATTTTGATACCACGTGGGCGCTCGTCTGCTCAAGAGCTCGTTAATGCGTTTCGCGAAATATATACTCGCATACCTTTTCCTTCCTATGTCTCCCACGCGTGTATGCCCACCGACTTTTTTGGTTCCTCCTGCCGGCGTTTTTACCCGGTTGTACGGGTTTTTGCGTGCGACCTGCTCGCGGGCAGCTCCGTCGCTCCGAGTCTCAAAGGGTGCAATTAAGCCGGAGGGGGGTGAAAAAATTTGACTACAACGCAAGCTGTATGCTCCACTCTGTAGTCCAGCGGGCAAAAAAAAAAAGAAAAAAAGAAAAATCTGAATGTACCGCCAAGAAACTGTTTCTCTCCGCGTAAAAACTCCCGAGTCGCGGGTAAAACGGGCCTTTTGTTTCACCGCGCGTGACTCACTTTCGTTCCCATTTTCACGCGACGCCGCTCGTTCGAGGCCAGCGCTGAAAAAGCGAAGAAAAAAAAACATAGTCAAACGAGCCCTCTTTGATTCGAGGTTTTTTTTAATCCAAGCGGAAATAAACGAGGGGCGCGATAGAGAGACAAAGCCCGACATTCAGTCCCCCGGGAACAGAATTCATTCCCAATTATACCGCGGCTCCGAATTAAAAGCCTCGCGATCGCTTGGTATGGGGATCATTAGGGTGTCTCTTTACGAGCCTAATAATGCCCGCGGATGTTTACGGCGCGAGATCCGAGATAAAGATCCCTCATCCCCTTTTTTTTTTCCGTGGACGCGGGCGGGGCATGTTTATTTTTATGGGCGATGGTTCGCGACGGTCGCCGGGAATCCAAAGTCCCGCCGAGGGCTATTATCATCGGCTCGAGCGCATCAGGCTTTCATGCAAATTCGGCCGTCGCCGCTTGTCCGAGTCGAACTCGTGCGGTTGCAAACCCTTGCACGTCGGAGTTTTGCACGATAACGATGCGCGTAGGGCTGTCTCGTCTGGTTTTTTTTTTTTTTTTTTTTTAATTTTTTTTTTTTTTTTTTTTTTTTTTCGTTCCCTCCCCTGAAATCATGCCTCCTAATCTTGATCTCACGGACGGGCGGATCGTCAGCAGTGTCACAATAATGACACTTCGTTCTTCGAAGCTTTTGCACCAAAATGAATACGTACATTATTTTGTATTTATAATACGTAGGGAGAGATGTCGTGTACGAGAAACAGCGGAATCTTGACTGTACAGCCGACTTGTCTGTGTGTCGTAAAATGTGCATCGATACTCGGTATACGTAAACACTTTTACACTTTGCGTCACATTCGAAGAGGAAGAAAATAAATAAAGAGTCCCCCCGGCAACCAGTTCATTACGTAAGGCGCTTCACGAGATTCTAAGACTATCTTGAGTTTTTCTAGCCGTGAAATGTTTCTTCTTTTTTTTCTTCTTTTTTTTTTTTCATCAAGCTTGAATCCATTAATCAAATCGTAGTTGAGGAAATCGATTTCTTCACTCAGTACAAGTATGTACAATCCAGAGAGAAAAAAGTATATTGCATACATGGTCCAACAAAATGGGACTTTGCGAAATGTATTTTTATCCTTTTGTACTCGTGAATCAGGAAAAAAAAAAAAATACACAAAAGCACCACTTCTAATATAAATAACTATGGTCACAGCTAAGAAATAATGGCCACACAGAAGCGTTGATTAGTCAAAGCTCTCGAGCTTAATACAAGCGGATCGCTAAATAGCTGTGACGTCGTCGTCGATTGCTTGATGCTGTACGAGTTTTCCATCTCTCTTTCTCTCTGCCTCTCTTGGTATACCAGTAGAATAGTAGACGCGAGGAATTGGTCTAGTCTATATAGAACGGCTATTACGGTAACACACGCGCGCGATCGGCCAACAGAGTGGTCGTGGGTCGCGCTGCAAGCACATTGCGCGCACACATATACGTATGTATATATAGATTGGTACTTTGTAGTCATTAGAAATATTATGGGCTCGCACGAATCGAAATGAACGTATATAGGTAAGTCGCTCGCACGTGTGTCTCTCTATCCGGTGTGGGTACACTCTCGGATGTGTTGATGTTTTGGTCAATGCTGTGGGACAATAAAGGGTTTAAAACGTGCTCAGTTTGAATTTTTATTCGACTTTTCGTGAATTAGCTCGAAAAGAGCTGCTCAAAGGTTTATTGATTTTCAATTGGCCATTTGACATTTTCTTTTTACATCCATAAATGGCTTTAATTTAATGGTATATATATATATATATATATATATGTGCCATTTGAAAAACGAAAGGAAGAATATTTTTCAATCGTCGTAGATTGATAGAAGTAAAAAAATTCGTGAGTTGACGATTTGCAAAGTGCACTCCTCGCATGTACGATTCTGCGGGACTATTTTCATCAACTAATCGATTCATCGGACAAGACAACAGCTCGAGCTCACATGTATACCTTGACGCGGCAAAAATTGTCAGCCTCTCGAGCAATGATCGAGGAAAATGTTTTTTGTTTTGTCTTCCAATTTAGAAAACACAACTTTTTGTTCTTTCGCACTCATGGACACGCGATGCACGTGGGTTTAACGCTGAAAATTTTATTTCCTCGTTAAATCAATGAAGATTGATCACTGAAACTCAAATAATTCATTCCTCTCACCAGGATCATTTGTAAAGTATATAATCATTCGAGGGTGAAACGGGTGGGAAGGTGGATTTTATTCAATGCAAAATAGTAAAGAGCCAAACCCACAGCCAACAGCTTCTTTTCACGATCACCGAAAATACACCGTATTCGCAACAATTTCCGCAACGCGAGATCAACCGATGCAACGTACACATCGAAGGTTCAAAAAAAGCTCGTCCAAATCCCTTTGGGCACGAGTATCGGACCAAACTCCCGCTCAACTTTAAATCCCCCTTTAAAAGCCTATACACAAACGTGTACGTGTATATACAGAACGACCTAAAAAAAGGGGTGGTGCGGTGGGGGAGGGAGACCATACCGAAATAGCCACATCGGGATCCCTCCTCGCGTGCACGGTATACCTATGTATATTTATGCACGCAAAACGTAGACGATCCACGCATTACGCGCACGCGGATCATCCTATACATTATGTATATCCTATATAGGCATCGCGTAGAAACTTTGTAGGCCCATTATGTATTATTTTTATACAGTACTGGGAAAGTGTAGAATATAATATATGTGTGCCCTTCTATCGTAGATTCCCAACATATAATATTAGCAAGGCGTGACGTCGACGGACAGGACATATATAGAGACGACAAAGACGGACAGCCATGGCACAGTTCGTTCGCGTGACGCGTCGCCGTTGTCTCGCGTTTAACACACACACACACGCATTACACACAATAATCATCATCTCAAGGCCGTACAGTCTCTCTCTCTCTGGCACTAAATATGTATATATATTTGTGATATTCTATGTATACACAATCATCGCGCGGAGTACACCTACACACGCGTATATGTACATTCTTTCGTCATCGGCCGTTTCCGCCGTTGCTCGGGCATCACCACGCATCACACTCCAGATAGAGAGAGAGAGAGAGCATCTAAATTTGCAAAAGCAAGAGAGAGAGAGAGAGGAGCGAGATAATATAACACACGAACGCGCGCCCCGCCAAACTCGGCCTTCGCCGGCGCGCATCGGCAAAGCTCCCTCCCTCCAGCTCGCGTGCTCCCAGGAAAGTCAAGTTCAAGGCCACCAGCCAGATAGCCGAGAGCGCTCTGTATATATACGCACTCCACCTCCCCTTCCTGCGCTCTTTTAATCACCACGTCTCATGCGTAGTGTACACACACACATGGGGTGCTTGCGGCTGTAAGCTCCGTTGTGCAAAGGAGGGGGGGGGGGAGGAGGAGGAAAGGAAGAAACGGGACGCGGTGGTGGAGGGATGGTGTGCTTAGCTTTTTTTTTGGCAGCTCCCTCTCTCTCTTGCGTGACACCGTTAGCCGTGGCTTATCGCGCGGGTCGAGGTTCGGTTGTTGTTGTTGCCGGCACGCCAGGAAGAATTTCGGACGCGCCACCACCCTTTTCTTTCACTTTGGCGCGGAGAGACCTTGCTGGAGCGTTTTTTTTCTCTTTTTTTTTTTTTTTTTTTTACCGTGGCTGGAGGGGTGGGGGATGACTCGATGCTTTTCCAGAACGACTCTGCCCAGAGCTTTTTGGCTCGACCAGCCTTTTTTTTTTTGCGGAGGGGGAAAAAGTAATTGTCTCTCTCGGCGAGAACTGCGTTGCGTGGGAAATCTGGAAGCTCAGCGAGAGGGGGACGTGTCGGAGCTTTTCATCTGTATACCCACAACGTGTTTTCGCGCGTCGCACAAGACGAGTTTTCATCGTTTAATCGAGAGTGTACACGCATCTCTCTACAACAGTCTCGGTGTTTGCATAGTATATTTTACAGCTCGACTTTTTCCCCACCGTTGGTGGTTTTTCCCACCCTCGTTGCCTCCTCCCAACGTTTGAGCAATCATATGCCTTGGATAATTTTTATCGTGGCGCAAACAACAACAACCACGGAGTTTTATAACTCTCGGATGCCCGCGGAGCTTTCGACGCCTACGCCCATCTGCTTTGAAAAATTTCCCTCTCGTTTTATTAATATACCTTCGCGTCTACTCTGCCGTTACTTCTCATTGGCTTTGTATACGTAATTCGCTGTTTGAGCATTAAAAATGGCTGTATTGTTTTTCAACGGAAAAAGCTGTCCAGTTCATGGTGATATTATACTCATTAAAATAACAATAGGGCAGGGCGTACGCTTGAATTGGTTGACTGGCTTTGAAAACGGGGGAGTTAAATTTATACGACTTTTTTTTTT
>NW_019379531.1:309334-493793 GCF_000648655.2 Copidosoma floridanum | reverse complement strand
TTTTTTACAGGAATATAAAGTATGATTTTTACCCACGTATGCCGTTGGTTTTTTTTTCCTTGATATCTAAAACTGTTTGAATTGCATGTGAACATGTTAAATGTAAAATTAAGTACCGAGTTACATAAAAAAACATTTCTTGTTTTTATTGAAAGCTCCATAGTTTCTCTGTAAAACTTGCTCGACTTCAAACTGTTATGAGACCCATAAATGTGTGCTGCATCAGGGTTACCACTGCATTTGTATTTAAAATAAAAAAATCAAACTTCACTCTGTTGAAACTATATGGGGAAGCAATTGTGCCTAAAAAAAGGCATCTTTGTATTTTATATCAGTTAAGGTTTGCGTGCAAAAAGGATATTATCGAGGGACACCCATATTTTGTAATATTTCTCTCGAAAACGAACTTGAAACTTTCTGCACGTGCTTTTTAGTTATAGTAATCACGCATCTACATCCGAGAAAAAATGTAATTCAAACTTTGGGTTGTACTTGTTCATTCACATACCCATGTTTTTTATTGCGAAATGGCAAAACTTTCGATTGAAAACTCCGTAAACTCCAAAGCGCAAAAATCACGCTATATATAGTACGTGGGAAAATCGCATACCTACAGCAAAATACGCGCAACGCGAGAGACATTAGCGACCCCGATTGCACTATACTGAATGCGCCGTGCGGTTTACCAATTACCCAATCGCCATCATTCAAATTGTCCCTCCGAGCCAAATAACACCGCTTAGCTCTGATACTACCGTTGCTGCAATTGATACCTCGGTAATCGGGCCAAAGCTCAGCTGATGTATACTTACGGAGAGGTACAACGTCGATTTGACTTTTTTTCTTTTTTCTCTCGAATAAGCATAAATCTTTACTCTTCTCGATCAAAGTTTCCATAAAATTTACATCACCTCATTTCCTGCAGCGGCTGTTGTTGCGCTTCAGGTGTATCCGCGAGCTTTTTATACATACTCGCGCCAAAAAAGGCAGCATCATCGGTGGTGTTTTTTTTTTTTTTTTTTTTTTTAGACGAGAAAAAACAAAGAAACCGAGCCTCGACAGCAGGTTTTTATTTCCACAGCGGCGGCGGCGGCGGTGGTAGCAAAAGCTCGCGGATTCCCGGCGCTTTCTAAAAATGTTTGCGCATCAGCCGAGCTTAAAAATAAAGCGTTAGCCGCGCGAAAAAAAAAGTGCAACCCAGCTGCGTATTGATGTATATCCCCTCGCAAGCTCCGCGCGCGTCCTTCTCCGAAACGATTATTTTTGCCCCGCGTGAGCTCCGACCCGCTATAAATACCCGCTTTTCCGTCCAGACGGACATCAATTTGTTTGCCCTTTTGCCAAAACAAATTTTTCAACCCCCCGCGCCTTCATTCTATTTTTTCCTTCCATTCGATCGTAAGTTACATTGGCTCTCGAGATAAAGGATCACGCGTGTTTTCTCTAATTGCAGGTCTGTATGATGTCTGGTAGCGCCGCTGAGGGTATGATCGGCAACGGCAGGACGATGCCCAACATCAAGCAAGAAATCGACAACCCGACGACCCCCGGCCAGAACTATCAGGTCTGTTCCCCAACCACGACATTGCAACAGCAAGAGGTACAACTATGACTATCTACACTGGCTTTCGCAACGAGAGATCGACCGCGCACCCATTACCCGTATCTCTCGGTGCTCACAGTTTTTTTTTTTTTTTTTTTTTTTCTTCCAATCCATTTATCGTAGTAATGCAAAATTTTCATCATCATCATCATCATCATCGCGGTACATATAAATAAAGGCTGCTTATCTCGGCGTGCGTTTGTTGCTCCCCTCTTTCATTTTCATTCCGGCGTCGTGTCGTTGCATAATATCCAGCGCCGCGTGTACGATGTACCGACAGATAGAGAGAGAGAGTAGTCCATCTGCAACATCCTACGTGCACGCGCTACTTCTTTTCCCTCCTCCTCTTCCATCTACTACCTCCTGTTACGTAAAAACAAGCTCGAGGAGATGAACGAGGCGCCTTATATGCTACTGTGATTTTCTGTACCGATCAAAGTCACGGCAAAAGCCATCGTCTCACATGGTTATCTCATCATTTAAGTATGAATTGATGAACATGAAAAAAAGAAAACATTAAATATCGGTATTGTTCCGCAGTCGTTGTGCAGCAAAATGGACATGCATGAGTACGGGGGCAGCGGAGGCAGTCCCGGCAGTCCAGAGATGCACCACTGTTCCTCGACGACGCAACCACTTGGCACACCCGAGGTAATATATTCGCTCATCCATACAATGAAATCGAGGCTTCAGCAATTTGTAGCTCGGGTCTTTGACGATGATCGGTAAAAAATCGGCTAATGAAATCGGCGCTTTGACGCTTGCAGGACGGGGTTAAGGAAGAGGACACGGGCCCAAGGAGAATGTGCCTGGTTTGCGGCGACACGGCGAGCGGCTTTCACTACGGGGTCGCCTCTTGCGAGGCTTGCAAGGCTTTCTTCAAGAGAACGATACAAGGTACAAATGTCCCCTCGAAAGCTCCACCCGATCAACAACTCGAACTTTTGCCGCTCCTCCAGATAGCACTGAACGACTTTTGCCTGTTTTACACTTCTGTGGTGAAAACGTAACTTGTCACCCGTTTGGATACAATAAACAAGCTCGATCGATAACTTGACACGATAAAGATACGTGATCAATGCTACTTTTTTCTTTTCATTTAATCTTCAAAATTCACCAATTGGTGCAATGTCATGTATTGTTTAAAATCAACTTAAAAAAAAAAAAAAAAAAAACCAGAGACACAAAAACAGGCAAAGTAAGCGCGCGCGTGTGAGTGTGAATTTTCGACTGTCAGTTCTATCTGGCGAAGAACTGGGAATTATAATGGTAAAGTAGCCAGCAACTTCACAGGCAACATCGAGTACACGTGCCCGGCCAACGGGGAGTGCGAGATCAACAAGCGGCGCAGAAAGGCCTGTCAGGCCTGCAGGTTCCAAAAGTGCCTCAGGCAGGGTATGCTCAAGGAGGGGGTGCGGCTCGACCGGGTCAGGGGCGGCAGGCAAAAGTACCGCAGGAGCACCGATCCCTACGTACCTGGCAAGACCATTACCCTCGAAGGTGAGAGTCTTACTTTATTTATTTATCGTTATTTTTTTGTTTAACTCAAACGCGTGCGATATTAAAAAGAAAAAACCACGAAAGCTAAGACTTTTAAAATTGTCCTTTCAATTTTATTTCGTTTATTTTAAATGATAACATAAAGTTGGGTAACTTAATGGTCAAAGCCACAGAGACGACGTTGTGACCCATACTTTGACAATCGTCGCTATGAAACATTCGAACGTTACCAAAAGCTTCAAAAGCCAAACAACCGAACAGAGAGACGAGAGCAAAATATATACCTACACATTTCTCGTTCGGATTAGCGATTTATGATAGTGGGATTAAGTTTTGTCGTTTGTTTATTATTTTTATTTATTTATTTTTTTTTTTTTTTGCTTACTTCAATGTTTCAAGCTAACGTAGGATCGTCAGGCTACGCGGAAGCAACGAGTAAGTGAGCTTTCGTTCAAACGTTCAATCATTCAGAGCTTTATTGTAACGTAGCTTTAAAACACGACTGCTCCACGACAAAGGGAGCTTTACATTTTCATCAGAGCAAAACGTTGTAACGAATAGCTTATTTTTTGGTTTAACCAAATTTTCATTTTCAAATGAGCCTCAAATTCGGGTATTTTGTATTACGGCAGAAATTTTTGTCTTTGTCCTAAAACGCTGCGGTTTCTTCAATTGACTACAAATAGCGAAACAAAATCAGTCACGTCTACAATTAACTTTTTTTTTGCTCTGGTGATAAATGTGTCGGTCGTGCCTTCATATATTTTTTTTTTTATTATTAATTTTCGTAGCAATTATAAGGGTACATGTTTGTATGGTGATGGTTAAGTAATGTTAGTACCACTAGATATACTCACATTATAATATGCTGTAGCTGCATCAAGTGTAGTAACTCGATTTGGGTGTAGTTAGTTGGTTGAAAAATCCCCAAAGTAGTCTCTATAGTGACCTTTTTTTTAAATATTCAAAATACAAAGTAATAATGGTTCTCATTATTTAGTTGGTAAAACAGTTGGTCACAAGACGTAAAAATATCTTATTACAATGCCTTCTTTGCGTAGCACGTGTAAAACGCATGCGGACCACTAGTGTGTCCAATTTCAGCGAAAAACCATAACATCTTTTTTTTTTCATTTGCCCACAAAATCCATACTCTGTGCAAGAAACATAATTAGACAAAAAAAAAAAAAAAAAAAATTATCTCGATTCCCAGACAACAAGATGGTGGAAGCGTTGGTTGCCTGCGAGCCGGACATCCTACAGGTGTCCACATCATCCCACAGCCTGGACACCGAGCAGCGAGTGCTCAGCCAGCTGTCGGACCTCTACGACCGCGAACTCGTCGGGATCATCGGTAAATATCAATTTTCATTTTTTTACATGGCAGCTTTATATATACATTCACCCAACACCAGGACAAAGTCGAATGTCAACTAAACATTCGTTTTTTTCCCCCCTTTAAATTTTTTCAGGCTGGGCGAAACAGATACCCGGCTTCAGCAGCCTACCGCTCAACGACCAGATGCGACTGCTGCAGAGCACGTGGGCCGAGATCTTGACCTTCGGCCTCGCCTGGAGAAGCATACCCAACAACGGCAAGCTCAGGTTCGCCCAGGACCTTACGCTCGACGAGAGGCTAGCTCGCGAGTGCCACTGCCTGGAACTGTACACACACGTAAGCAACACCCCCCCCCCCAGCTCTTATTTCCGACTCCAAACTAATGACTGTTTGGTTGTACAGTGCATGCAAATCGTGGAGAGGCTGCAGCGACTGGGTCTAGCGCGCGAGGAGTTCTACATGCTGAAGGCCCTCGTGTTGACGAACAGCGACGCGAAGCTGGACGAGCCGCACGCCCTGCACCGCTTCCGGGACAGTATCCTCGGCTCGTTGTCGGATTGCGTGAGCGCGGTGAGGCCGGGCCAGGCGCTGAGGGCCACCCAAAACATGTTCCTAGTGCTGCCGGGGCTACGCCAGGCCGACGGTATCGTGCGCAAGTTCTGGTCGGGGGTCTACCGCACCGGCAAGGTGCCCATGAACAAGCTCCTCGTCGAGATGCTCGAGGCCGCCAGTTACCGATGAGGGGCACCACGGCTCTTCCGATTCGAACGACTGAGAGCTGCGTCCGTGCTGCTGGTGGTGGTGGTGGTGATGATAGTGGTGGTTGGAGGTGAGCTTGGACGCTGTTGCGAGGGATGTGGTATGCGAGATTCGCGCTTAGCTCATACGACGCATACCGCGGGGGAGCAAGATGCCTTGAATAATGCGAAAACGAGTCTTTCTTCGATTGTTGGATCGCGTGATCGTGGGGGGGGGGGGGGTTTAGTAAGTGCGACGGCTTGGTCCGTAAATTTGTTGCTTTATTTATTTTTTTTTCTTTTTTTTTTTCTTTTTCATTTTTCGTCTTCGTGAAAATGAATCGCGTAGTAGATAAAGCGTTGGAAAAGAGAGGTGAATCAAAACTCAGTGAGATGATGTACAAGTCGAAGGTGAGTTTAAGGAGAAAAATAATAATAATAACAATTTTAATTATCATACTATAATGTTAGCGATGTACGAGGGTTATTGTTTGCCCGTGCCGTGAGATGAATGAAAGGATAGATTTAGTTATTTAGATGTAAACAAAGTACGCTTCGAATGAGAGGAATAAACAAATCGATTGATTAATCAATGAAAAAAAAAAAAAAAAAAAAAAGTGCGATGTCCGTCTAAAATCAACTTGGTCCAGAACTATAGTGCAATTACAATATAATAATAACAATAACACGAGAGAGCAGAGAGCAAAATTAGATACCATACGAGCAAGGGATTTTTCGTTATCGTTACAAGACCCTCGGTTCCTCTAGTGATACATTTTCATTGGCACAACCAAGACGCGTTTGTTACTTGTGACAGCTACAATAAATATGCGTAGGGATACCAACGTCGTTAAAAGAGATCACGAGTATATAGCTGGCATGGCTTGTCACCACCTTGGGCACTCTTTCACGTGTTTAACAAACATTATTTAACTTAAAAAGTTGTTTTTATTCATCGAATTTTCCTATTTATATTTACATCTAGTAATGAAGGTAGATTTATATTAATTATTTTGCAATGGTACAACAGGTAAACGCTAACTTTAAGTAACTAGGCACTATGCTGATTCGTTAACAAGCAAGCCACACGTATGTTTACAAATGAAATAGCGGCCATATGCGTTAATCAAAGATATACGAGTAAGTTTTATGTAGCTGAGCTCAAATGTGATATTTTTTTAAGTGATTAAGTCATCTTACTGGTCGAATCAGTGTGGTGTCTAGTAGCTGTGAACCACTCTTGTCTCGAATTTTTTCGCACTAATATAATCGTTTTGCATCTAATGTAATAATATAAAATCCAATTAACATTAAACTTAGAGTTACAATAATTATCAACAATTATCCTAATAAGCTTTAGACATCACGTTTGGCACAAGTTCCTTGTAATAAGCATCAATGAAACAGTTTTTATTTTAGTGTTTCAGTGCATCCACTCTCAATAAGCTGTTAACAAAGTAATTAAGAAAATATTAAATAATAAGAACGTTACGCCTCGAGTGCCCAAGTTCGTGCAAGAAACCAGCATAGTTACACATTTACCATTGTGAAAAGAAAAATAAACGATGCGATTATTTTTACACCCAGAACAGTCTGTAAAATAGACCATTTACTCAGATTTTTAGCTCTTACCCTATTTTTCTATGAAAGTAATGGTAATTATACGTACTTTACATTATTATAAATTATTGCTCAGCACACGGAGCGCGCGTCAGAAAATATCTTAACTTTAGCACTTTGCATTGTACGAAATAAACATAAAATTTACTACACAATTTATAAAAAAAAAAAAAAAATAAAAAAATAAAAAAATAAGTTAAAAAAACTCAAGCACACATCTCGAGCCAAAATATCAGCGAGGTGTGATGGTCAAAGTAAAATAGCTGTCAAGCCACGGCGAATTTTACTGCGCTTTAGGATAGTCGTCAAGCAGAATTCTAAGGGTTGTCCGTTATAACTTTGTAGGTACGTAGTTTGAGCGTAAAAAATATCTTCATAGCTTCATAGCTGCATCGTATTAATTGTCTACCTTAATTAATTTTCGTAACTACCACAACACGAAAGATATCCTTTACCTTTACCATTACCTAGCATTGATTCATTGTTACACTGTTTTCCTCTTGAAAGCTATTGAGGAATTATTCTATTGAACTGTGATATAAGCGACGCGCGTGTGCGCAAAAATGTAACTACAACACGTCCCTCTCCAAAACATCTTTTTTCCATCATCTTGCAACATTTTGCCGAGACCCACGTTAGCAATGCCTTTTTTCTTTTGATTTTTCCGTGTAAAGTGACAAATATGTCATTTTTTTCCCCCTACATAAAAGCGTTCTCTCTCCTATCGATCGATTCGCTTGATTGATCCTTGTTTAGTCCTTAAAGACTCTAACGTGATAGTTATTTGTTTAAGTCGTCGATTAAGTACAACCGAGTAATTTTTCTAATACTATTCTTTAAACATCATTGGCTTGTATTTATACGCAAGTATGTGAACGATTGCCAGATGCATATGTACATCACTTGAATTTGTTATGTAATATTACTGTTACGTGATTAAAAATACAGGTGTTTATAGCTGAGAAAGAAAAAAACACTCCTAGAACGTTTTGAATTTGTTTTTTTTTTTTTTTTCTTAATTTACGTACTCACAACGAGCAACGGAGTTATTCTAAATTTATTATTTTTTTTTTTTTGCATAATTTGTTGTTTTTATCGATTGTGTTTTAAAAGAGTACCACGAATAAGAATAATAAAGTTGATTTATATTTACTCATAAACATTTGTACTGTATGTTTTCTTTTCAATCGTAATGGTCTGTAATCACCAAATCTTTTAGTCCGAAAGCCAACTCAAATGACGAAAATGTAAATTTTCATTTATTTTTAATGCAATTTTAATTCCACTTTTACAATGATTTTTTAAAGTAGTTTTTTCCCCACCTTTGTCGAATTGGCAAGATTAAAAGATTTGACTGTTTTTTTTTAGATCCACGTGATTTGTAGTTTTTTTTCGATTTCTCATGCAGTGCATCATTGCTGTTATTAAAATGAGCAAGGTTTACGTAGCTTTTTTGATAACCCTTCACATTTCTAAGCAATCGAAACTTTCGAGAGAAACACTATTATTTTATTCGCTAGCGAAATTCAGATTTTTACATCGCAAATAACATGAGAAATTCTGAGTTGCGCTAGTCTTTAGTGTTTAAAAAACCAGACTTTTCCATCCTTATATCCACTGCGAAATTTTTTTTTATTGTGGGTATAATGCGAAGAAGCGCAGATTCGCCGTGGTAGTAGATTTTTTAAGCATCAGGGTATGCATCCAAACGCGAAACAAAAAAAAACAAATAATAAATTAAAATTAAATTGTACGCTTTGAAGCGTCTAATAAGAATAATAAGAAAAAGGAAAAAAAAAATTGAATAACTTAAGCGTGAATATTTATGATAATTATTATTACAATATAATGATAACTGTACCATGAAAATAAGTCAGCTTTTATGCAAAGAGATGGATATTACCTATGTGTGTTAACAAAGATAAAACATAATAATACTAATTACCTATTACAGCGAACGTGTGTGAAACAAATTGAAAAAAACTCCAGTAGTATATAGTTTTTCCATTGGTTGTACTTTTGATTTTCTTTCACTCGCAGCTCCATTTTTTACAATACCAGATACCATATTATGTTTAAGTTTTCAATGTCTCGTAGGAGGCAGGCATTTTAAGGAGATATTTTAGTTTGTAAATTTTTTACCGATTTCTATTGGAGATTTTTCAAAAAGGCATCGAGTGCGTGGTTTTTACGAAGTTTTTTCGTCAATCTGCATTATAAGGAAAGAGCATCAAGTTATTGTAAAGAAAAAATGTTCCTAAATGGCGCACGTAATTTATTTTTTTACCATTTAGTTGAAAAAAGAAAAAAAAAATGTAAAACAAATTTTTGTTGTCTTTTTTAAGAAACGGCGAGCATATTATGGTAAGGCTTGTTGATTCGCTTAGGTTATATTGATAATGAGAATAAAAAAAAAAAAAATTTTCATCATACTTATTTAATTATTTTATTGGAATTACCTAGATGCAGCCTGAGAAACCAATATACAAACAAAGAAGCGTAAAATAAAGTTAAGCGACTCAAAATGAGTTAGGGATGTATCGAAATCAAAAATAGCTCGTCTATCGTGTAAATCTTTTTTGCATCGCGTTTTACATCGCGGGTCGTCAGTCTGTATTTTTTGTATTTTTCTCGACCGCAATGATAAAAGCAGCGTTTTACAAGAGCCCGAGTCGTACCCCGTCGATGTAAACAAAATGCCAAAGGATAGGAAAAACTTTTCTTTTTTTTTTATCGCAAGTATGAAAATATATGTACGTATAGTTACTTTGTAATTACATCCTAGCAGACCGATGTATGATTTTTTATATGAATATGAAAAATTTAAGTACGAATAAAAAAAAAATACCTGTAATACATGAATAAATAATAAGAATACACAAAAAAGTCAACAGAATAGTACTGTGTTGTTAATAAGAAGAAGAGGAAGAAAAAAAAAAGAAGCGAGGCATCACTATTACTTGTGTAAGTTAAAAATTAAAGAATATTATCAATACAAGCTTGTGCACCTCAAAACATTTCGCATACACGCGCGTATCGAAGAGAAAAAAGAGTAACATAATATCGAGAAAGACGTTGTATTTATATACGAGGCAGCACTTTATTATTGCGAGATCATATATACCATACACAAATAAATCTTGGATCAATGTTCTTTTGATATCTGATTATTTTACAATCATGTCCTCTGATCACGAGATGAATATTTTTGTAGATCAACCATTGAAATTACAATAAAAAAAAAACCAATATCCATTGTTTATTTCAACAAATATGGAATTCTTCATGATTTTTCGATCATCTCAGTGCAAGAACGTTTCGACTATGCTTGTTCCAAAAAAAAAACAAAAAACAAATTATCCATCATTTATAATTTTCTGAAAAAAAAGCTATTCGTTCGAAGACTTTGTACCGCTATTATTCTCCCGATCCACTTGAGCCGTGACCATCCAAATGATCCTTCATTCCCTCCCTATGGCGCTATGTTCACTCCAAGAATCCCACAAGCGCCGTTTGCCCGCAATAAAAAGAACCTCAGCCACACACAGTTACCTACAAAAATTAAGAACAAGACTGCACCCCCAACAACTTGCTGTCTCTATGACGACATCGTACTTGATAATCGATGACGCCTACCTCGATCCGCAATTCGTAGGTATACCTTCCCTGGGGCTATACTGCCAGTACGGTAGAGTATCGCGGAGCTTCGATTGAGTTAATACAAGTAGCGTGTAACCACAGCCGAACTTATTTGCTTGACGAGTAATAATACCTCTCGTACAATAGCAAAAGGGATTTTATTTTATTTGGTTGTATATTTTCGAGATCATATTTGTGAAGCGTGTGTTGCGAGACGCTGTGGATTTTGATGGACGCAGGATCAGGTTATTGGAACAGATGGGATCGGTGACACGGATGGCTCTGGACGATAAGATTGGTATATAGGTAATATTGCGCAAAAGTTTGCAAGGTGTTACCAACGACAACCACGCTGGGCAGAATTTTTTGCTGTAAGGTATCTACATTACATTAACGAGTTTTAATTTATATCTACGCTTTGTATCGAAACCCTTTTTTGTGGATGGTGTGTTGCTGATTTTCAGTAAACCGCCAATACTAAAAATACCATGTGTAGTAACAGTGGATTTGACGTTTCATCAGTGAAATGCCGTGTAACGTATAGAGAGGTTTTATTAAACGATCCCTCTGTTAAATAACTTTCATACGATCACTTATAGTACCGATACCTTAATTTTTTTCAAAAACACTGCACCTTTTTTATCGATTTTCGTATCCAGCTTAAAAAATATATTCTTTTTTTTTACAAACAAATTATCCTTCATTATCCGAAATTTGGTACAGATTTAGTTATTAGATGGTGGTCGAGAGAAAGCAGGTGTACTCTAATGTTCGAAAAATAAAAAGATTCAGTTTGTAAATAATCGTCAGTGAACTAAATATCAATGAAATCTACAGGACCGAAAACCACCGGGTTGCTGGCTTTTTAAAAAAAAATCGCGTGAGCGGAAAAAAAACTAGAAATCCTGTCGAAAACTGCTGTGAAAAACTTATGCATATGTGATTACACGCGTGTGCGCTTGCAAGTAGCGAAAAATAGTCAGCGACTCGTGCAAGTATAATAAACGTCTATAGAGTCCATTGGGTCTCCACTGACAATTTCGACATGATTTTCGACCTCATAATTGGTCCGACAGAGTTACACTCCATCTTTGAATAAATAAACCTTTTTCGTTTGTAGGCACACGTAACGCTTGCGCGAGCCGAGGCGGGAGTAATCCGCGTGATTTCAGTTTTTTCACGGACACACGCGGGATCATCGTTTTCTACGCCAGTGTCCCTCTTTTTTTCGTAGTTTTATGACCGATAAAACTGACGGTGGAGAAAAGAGAGGCGAAAAATCTGATTCAAAGGATTTTTACGTCGCGAGCCCATTCATTTTTCAATAGTCTGCTGAATCTATGGGTCTGTAATTTGGCCGGGAGAGACGATCCTCTATTTTTTTTTTTTTTTTGTGAATAGTGGCGTGGATCGAGTCGTTTTTTTCCCCTGGTATTTTTTTAATGCAGTCCCAGCATTCGTGCAAACGACATGATTGACGTGTGGGGACAACAATACTCCCCGACTCCGGTCAGGAAATCTTTTTCATTAAATATGGTGAAAAAAAAAAAAAAAAAAAATTATCACGGAAACTGTAAAAGCTTTTCAAATCACCAGTCAACACGAATAACTTTACTTCACTTTATTTATTTTAATTGTCATCAATTACAAGTTTGATCATTAACTTGATTGTCGGTCTGAGGAGGGTTGGAAATTTTTCGTACTTCAGATGCACATATTTTAAGTGAAAAATATTCATTGTCTTAAAAATTGTATCGAGTTTTATTTGCTACAATTAAAAGACAAAAGGAAGTGGTCGATATTTATATATATATAATAAAAAATAATAAAATTTATGTATGTAAAAAAATGAGTTGAAACAATTTAAACCAAGCTCCAACACTTTGAAAACTCGACATAACTTTTCAGCCCTGCTTTTAATTCAACTTCTCCGTGATAGCAAGACGCAAGGAAACGAGGGAAGGAATGAAGGGATAAATAAAAATAAAAAATCAAATGGTCGCTTTACAGTGACTGGGGCAATATTTGCATCCTCGCAGTCTCAGATAGAGCCACCTCCGTGGGAATTCGCCGTTTCCCCCAAAAGGAGAGGAGAGACGCGCCGAGAATAGGAGAAAGGAAGGAGAGCAGAGGTAACGCCAGTGGAATCCTAGTGGATCGCAATTGAATTAACGTCTTTATAACTCGAATCGGGCCACTCTTGTATTTTTTTCTTTCTTTTTTTTTAAACAATAAAAATTGACGATCGAAAAGGAAAAATTTTTCTAAAAGCATACCTTCATCGTTTACTCGAGCATTATAATAATAAAAAAGAAAAAAAAAAAACTTCAAAGTTTTATGCACATTTCTCTGGCATGGAAGGGTATTTACATGCAAATAGGCCTCGTGAGAAACAATCAATTCGGCATGCACATCTAGAGACGACAAATTAACAATGCACCTGTAACATTCATCTCACGTGTGTTACATGTATCTTGAGAAAACACAAATAGCGCTGGAATTAAAATTTCATTGCGTTTACAGAATTCAGTGAGTCACACGATACCGTGAGTTCAAAAATAAAATACCAGCCCACAGTAGTGCCATCACCGCTCGTGACTGCTGTGATTGGTACATCTGTAAAAACAGAAGCGAATATTCCGTCATCGGTTGCAAGTATTGGCCATGTCGCCGAGGTCAGCGACCGTTTTTGCAGCTTTTTTGATTCTGACATTACTTCTCGATGTCTCATCCACAGGTACAGGTAAGCCATGACAATTGTCCGAGTTAACGATTTACCTGAATTCGAGAGAAAATTTAAGAAATACCTCGATCTATCGGCAGAAAGCATCTGTAACCCGCGAAGCTGCGCAGCGCTGGACTTGACGTTGCTCAAGGCGTGCGTGGGTAGCTCGAATGTAACTTGGAGAAACGAGTCACTAGCCATCGAGACCATTCCCTTCGGTACACTCGAGTCCGACTGGACGAGGCTACTGTTGCTCCTTAAGGATCACCAGCCCAAGGATACTCTGCTGCGCGATTATCTTCTCAGGCTCTCACGGTTGATGCTCATCGCTTACTTTGATACCGATCTTACCGATACTTGGGACCCACGGAGTTCGACTCACGAGTACGTTTGTCTACTCATTCATCGCTATCGACAACCCCTACATAAAATCCTATTTGACACTGGATTTTACCAATTTTACAAAAACAGTCATAATTCTTGCATATCCGTACGATTAGTTACCCTTTCAGCGAATTACGTTCTAATTTTTTTTTCCAATTGGAGCATCCAACGTGAACTAGCGACCTTTTTTTACAGGCTTGTATCTCATCGCAATTGAGTATGAATAAAGCCTTATTGATTAGTAATTTTGGGACTATTAACTCTAACTACATGACGAATTTTCGAAATGCACGTGCTTTTGGGGAATCGACAAATTCGCATTGCGTGCGATACGTAAATACTTCGATAATTTTCAAGTTTTCATGTAAAATATTTTCATTTTCCCGGAAAATTGCACCGTAACAACTACACCGTAAAACTCAATTACTCGCTTGAATTGTCACCTGATAATTTAAATTGAATTTCATCAGGTGCACTCATGAGAAGAAATAATTTCTGTCCCTCCCACGTTTAATTAAACTCGTGCGGAATTTGATTTTCCCTCTCTTGCACATGCAGGCTCCAAGTATGAATACACGCGCCGAGTTACTAATTAGTTGTAAAATTAGTTTTATTTTAAATTAATTCAGCTTTATCGTTCCGACAAGATTTTTTTTTGTTTTCAAAAATTTTCAGTGCTTTGCGCAACAAGTGCGGACAAAATTACATTTTTCCTGACTTTCTGGGAAACTCACAATCATCCGAGTCTCAGTTACCGAGCATTGTTTTGAAAATTCCCGTCTCACACGGAGAGAAGTGAGAAACAATGTATCCACCTGAACTTATTTCGGCATTTTTTGCCAACAAACAATGGCGTACCCAAAGTTAATAGATTAAAAATTGTTTTTTTTCACCAATCCACACTCCGTTGCACACACCCAACAAGATTCACTCGGAGTAAACCGACCCATGACGGCACCGTTAAATTTCCAGACCAAACGAGGCCGAGTCCAGGACAATCCCCGCGCCGGGATCCCAAGACCACCGGACGAGCGAAGCAACACTGGGCCCAACAGCGCGGAAGGAAATCACCGGTTTACCGAGTGATCCGAGCGACATCGGCCACGACAATGCGACAGAGTCGAGCAGCGGAAGCACCGGCCAGGACTCGAAGACGACGGCTAACGAGACGAGCGGAAGCGACGGTCCACCATCACCGGGGAGCGATCAAAGGGACAATATCCAGTCGGACGGGGCAGCCATCAGCCCTTCCCCCGACTCGTCCGAGTTTTTCGACTCACCGAGCACCGAGAATCCCTTTGGGGAGGCAAACGCCTCGGGGGACAACAGTGGAGCGGGGCGCGAGGTAAACACCGACGACCCCCTGAATTCGACCAGGAGCGCCGAGGAGCTGTTCTTCGGCGAGTCCAACGAGACGAGTGTCGCGGGTCAGGTGGCCTCTCCCCTGTCGACCTCCAGTGATCCTGTGGACTCGAGCCCCGAGGACTTAACCGCGGGAACTTTGGCTCCGCTGATGTTCGAAGGGACGCCGGTGGGGGTGATTGGTGGTGGAAACGATACGGCGCCGAATATGGCAGGGGAAGGGGACAAGGTGCCGAGGACGGAGCTCGGCGGAAAGGATCGAGGGACAACGGGGATGAGGGACTACCCAAAAGTACGAGCAACGACCCCGGAACATCGTCTTCGACGAGTGCTGATGGCCATCCAGCACCAGCCGCGGAGCACCGCGTCCGGTGAATCAACTACCAAGGACGACTCGTCGAGCTCGAGGGAACGGGGTATCGGTAGTGGATGCGACGACTCGATCAGCTCAACTCCGGTTTCTTCGAGGAGTGGGCACAACCAAAGGAAAATTGGCTCAATGAGCAGCAGGAAGAATAAGCGAAAGTTTCGCCCTAGTGGACTAGTCGAGATGGAACATCGGAGTTTCTGAGGAGGACAAACGCTATTTTTCATCGAAAAACAGGTGAGTCCATGTCGTCCTTTGACCGAATGGTACTTTAATATACAATCACTGTAATATGACCATTTTTTTACCATTTTAAAATTTTCCACTGAAATTTTATCGTTGATACGTGCGGTCTTATAAAAATTATTTAAATAACCGGCGTTTGATCTATTCCCACATACGGATTGCTGCAATTTTTCGACCATCACCCGTACGTGTTTTGAAAAAAAACCAATCAATAACCATTGAAAATATGTTCAAACAACTTTTTTTTTTTTTTTGAAATGCGGTACGCGAAACCTGTTCTAAAAAATTTTTCATTTAAAATATCTACTACCTCGTGAAAAAAAAAAAAAAAAAACATATTTCCTAGCAAACGAGATTCCACGTAAAAGAAAAAAAATAAATCCACCCTTTCGTACGCATTTCACGCCTATAAGCGCCTACCATGGTTTTAAAAAGGGACGAAGAAAAAGGACGAAAAATCGCGATATTTCATCGGGACTTTGAATCGTGGATTTAACGCACGTACCTACACACACGTGAGCGCGCCCGAAAGGGCTGACTTTGTAAAAGCTCCCCTTTGCAGTTCAAGTCAATCCGTATCGTAAAGCAAAACTTGTTTCCCCCCCCTGGGTTTCTAAACTCACTCCCACACAAATGCGTACACGCACACAGGAAGCTTCGAGCGCGTAAAACTCCGGGGAAACCCCTTCTCGGCGAGAGAATTGAATAAAACTCGGGAGCGAAGTACCGTCAAACGTTATCTTCTCCAATGAATTCCAGCGCCTTGGTCATCACCCACTTCACGCCCTGACTCTGTTTTACGATTTTCCAGGACCATCCGGGAGAATGGGATCAACGATCGCACTGGCAGCCACGAGTGCCCTTTTCACCTGCCACTTCATCGGCTTGTGCGTGGACGACAGAAACGAATTCATAAGCACCGGGTGTGGGGATTGTCCTCATCCTCCCACAGGATCCAAATCGGCTTCCCGGATTAGCACCAAACACGCGACCCCCTTCTCCACCATCACAGCCTGGGGGTGTCATATCGGTTTCAGGAATTTCCGTTGAGCCATTTTCACACGCCGCGTGTCGTCTCGATGCTTATGCGTTGTTATGCTTGCATTGTTCGCACTCTCCCACCACGACAGCATTACACGGAATTTTTGAAAAAAAGGTCCCTCCCGCTTACTTGTCCTCTATGGTTTACGGCAGCGCGAAATACCGGCTTACGAGGATTTTTACTCGCGCAACGGGGGTGGGATTCGAATGAATTGGGAGCTATCGGAGTTGGAATTCGAGCGGGAGTTTGATTATTAGACGAGATTGAGCGTAAAAAAGGTTGTAACTTTCAGCGCAGTACGTTCGATTGATTTGCAGGTATTCCAATAGAGCTTCATTTTGGATATCGGCGTTTTTGCTTTGACGAGCAGGAGGAAAAAAAGGATCCTCTGTTCCCGGGATCCTTTGATCCGGTGTGTGATTTAATTCCAGCGGAAATTTAATTTGGATACTCAATTGTATTTTTCACTCAATTTCTCTGATGACTTTTTCATTGTGAAATTGTCGTTTGCACATCGAAAATGGGATGTATCGGTCTTGTCCGTATATTCATACACGGCTGGAACTTGGAGCTGAAAATCGATTTATACATGTATTAATAACTTTATTTAACCTTCAAACTATTCATCATCATATTAATAATAATCTTATGATTGAAATAAAAAAAAAAAAAAATGATAGTTACATTTGTAAACAAAAAGTTTGTAGAAAGTGCACGAACCAATAAAAATAAAAGTAATGATGATAAATTTATTAGATTTTGGAGTAAGTTTATTGTTTAAAAAAAAAGGCACCGCTATGAAAATTGCACCAGTGCTCGACAAACGGAGCCAATAAGCCTTTGGCTCACGTGGAGCCTTAAAAACTCAATTACGCAAAAAATGAGGTAGAAAAAAAAAAAAAAAAAACATTCGCGTAATGAGGGCACACGCGAGTAATTTATGGCACAGCGCAGCAATTATGAAATGTGGGCGCACACGTAGCGCGTGAATAAACAACGAGCCCGTGAATATTTAAAAAACAAAAGAAGTAAAGAAGCAATGAAAAAAGAAAAAAAAGAAAAATATTACTCGGCTCTCACGCCACCCCTATAAATCTTCCACGAGCGTTAATCCTCCCGAGCGCCGCAAGGAAAATGGCATTAGGGGCATAAGCACCACGAGTCGTTCGACAAGAGAGAGAGAGAGAGAGAGAGAGAGAGAGGAAGGAAAGGAAATAAAAGGAAAAAGCCTTTCCGTTTATCCAGCGCGATCGGTGTCAGTTCGCAAATCGATTTTCAACCCGGAAACTTTGCCTCTTCATTATTTTAAATAAAGGCCGTACATTGCACTCCATACAGTTATCCCTTTTGTTTCTGCACCAATGAATCATACAAGCTACAATGAACGGTAAATTAGCAGCCGTTGACTTGGGAAAGTTTTTCGGGAATCGCATGGGGTTATCAACAAGTCAATATCCTTGCGAAACTACACGTATACACGCACACCACGAGGATCCATTTTTGACCGATAAAAATAGCTAAATCGATCACCGTGACTGCTTCCTTGGCGCGTTGAGATAGAGGGGGGGGGATTACTGACAATGGGCCAGCCCCTCATTATTCCGCACCGACCGCACTAATTAATTGCTCGCGTCATCCAGCCCAACTTGCTCCCAGGGAGAGTGGGAGGGGGTGGGAAAAAATGAAGAAGAAAAAAAATCAGAGTTTCGATACTCTCTCTCTCTCTTTCTGTGCTCCGTCTCTTTGTGTCCTTTGCTTCCCCTTTGTTTGGTGAATTATGGGCTTCTTTGCTCTCCCCTCACCCTCTCCGCTCTTTGCCACAGGCTGTAAGTAAGGCGACTGTTATATAGCGTCCCATGCACCTAGAAAAATAAAAACTCGAGAAATCATTTTTGAAATGTACGAATTTTTGGTTGCGTTGCATCACTTGATGCCTTGGGCGCCCCATTTTCTCGGTATCATGATCGCGTGCCCTTCCTTTGTCGTATAGCCGGTCTACTTCCGCAAATAAGGCAGTAGAGGGGAAAATTGCACGAGCCCGGGGAGAACGAGGAATCTTCCTCTCCTGCGGAGAACGAGGAGGTTGGTTACCACTTTTTTTATTGGCCTCTAAAATTTTACCGCCCCGCATCATTTATTAATGAGACCCTTGGCTCGTGCCTCAGTACGCGCGTGTGCACGTGCGTATCCTTTTCCCTCCATACTTTTACCGATTGACTTTTTACGGCTGCCCTTCTTTTTTTTTTTCTTTCTTCCTTCACGCGTGAAATCACGGGTACGACGTCGCATTTTTATGCCAAATAACGTATCGCCCTGCGTTGTCGTAAAAAAAAAGAGAGATTTTCGAGAAAAATAGTCGTTAGTTAGGGAGAGCCTTGTGGTACGTGTTTATTCTTCTTATCCTCCCCTGTACGGGATGAGACGGACAGGGGCTTTGAATAATTGAAGACAGTATCGAGCTGCTTGTGTTTATTTACGACTCTATCTTTTCTTTGTGGGATGTGAAATTTTGACGAAAGCCCGGGTTTGTGAATCCCAGAGCTTGTTCTCAATATTTCAACAGTCATGGCGTGCCTGAGCTGATTTTTGAGGGTTGTTTAAGAAAAAAAAAAAAAAAAAAAAAAAAAGAAAGAAATTGAAGGTAGAGAAAGCTCTAGGAGTGTTATGCGAAGCCAAATTTTGTTTTTACTTTTATTCACCATCCCACCACTTTTATTTAAAATAAAATATCCTACCTCTTTACGTCCTTTTATTTTCTTTTTACTTTCGTTGAGCAGCATGCAAGAAGCAGAGCTACATGTATGTCAGAAAAACCAGAAGATTAAAAGATCAAGATCTTCGCCATGCGAGTCTCGGTTACTACATTATTTTATTTTACTGTATATCAAGCTATGTTTTCCTTTTTCGCGTGCCCATATTTCTCGAAGCTGACGCTACAAGTACGTGCCGTCACGGAGCACCGCTGTATTACCGAATTCCTTTCTCTTTTATCGGGCTTTTTTTTTCTCTACCACCGTCACTGCCGTATTGTGTCTTCCCTCGACTCGATGTATGGGAGTACAATTGTGTCGGCACAAACTGTAAAGGATAAACCGAGAGGGATTTTACCAATACGAGCTCTTTATTCGATACACCTCGAATGATTTTTAGATTTGATGTAAGGATATAATTTTATTTTGTAAATTCATTGTAAACATTTTCACATCGTAATCGTTGTATTGAGACATCACTCAGCGATGTATCTATTATTTTTAGTCACAAATACAGTTATCTTTATTAAAAAAATTTCAACATTAATCAATGTATACGTACATTTAACGAGATGACGGACAATAACTGTACTTGCGTTAAATTTCTTTGTAAATGCCACGAAGTTTGAAATAATTCATTCGGTACATGAATATAGAACATAAGCCTAAGATCTCGAGACGTGAAAATTTTCATTAAAAATATGGTTAAAAGTTCTTTCGCGTAGTAATTTATAACACTTGGCGAGTCTTCAACTTAAACTCGATCCCAAAGCTAAATATTTTACTTTGAAACTGCCCAAGTTTTTAATCCATCGACTTTGTCCAAGTACTACGAGAGGCGAAGCGTTTTTTTTCGTAATTTCTTTTCCAGGTAATTTCGTACAAAAATGATCCACAGTGATCCATTCAAATGCCTCTGTTAATCTATAACCACAAGTAAATAAAAAAAAGCATAACAACAACCATAGCCGATGGTCCCAATAGGCCGAGAGATAAGTAATCCCGTTTCGATATACCTACGCACGACATCCGCGAGCCGAGGAAATACGCGATCGCGCGACGAGAGCCGGGGTGGAGGAACTGAAATTGAAGATTGAAGAGTTGCGGCGAAAGAGAGCGCAGGTGCACAGTCATTCGAGCGCGAGCACGTCAAAGCCCCCGACTGATGCCAATGTGAGGGTTTTTCACGGGATTCTTAAGCACCCCCCACAGAGTCAATACACGAACCCTTGCGCGGAGGGCCAAGGGAAAAGAGGGCTAAAGCCGAGATGGAGCTACCCTCCTCCTCCCCCCCTTCTCTCTCTCTCGACGTCTGCCAAGAAAAATATTAAGATGATCCCAGTCACTCGTCGCGGTTTCTCCTGTCGATCTGCAATTCTTGCAGTCCCTCGTGATCCACATAAGGGGGAGCGCATGCGAGGATTTCAAAAATAATAACTAAGGGCCAGAGGTAGAGTGGATCGAAGAGAGGTCGCAATTATCGTAAAACACGAGCTAACAATCAAATGCGTTGGTGTATGAAGCGCGGACGAAGCACCGGAGGAGCTTTGGGGCTAAAAGCACACGTCACGCGTGATGGATTTAATAGGTAGTAAAAAAATCGCCATGAAATGGCCACTCGAAAGGGGAAAAAAGAGAGCCGCGAAAAGAGATATTTGCGCGTTTTTAATCCTCTTTTGTCCACCTCGTGGGTCTTTTTCTCCCTGCGATCGAGTCATCGTTTGCCGAGGCACAAAAGTCCCTCTCCCGGAAATTTTATCATTCCGAGGCTATAAATTACGCGCCTTTTTCAACCGTCACTTTTAACACTGCTTTGGTATTTGGGTCCCCTTCCCCCCTTCTACGCTTTTCGCATGCCAACTAGTGTGGTATCGATGCTCCTCTTCGAGTTAGTGACACGTTTTATTTAGCAGGCTTTTTTCCGTGGCTCTCACGGCTTCGTGCCCCCATGAGATTCGAGGGTGCCATTAGTAACTGCCTCTACATTTTATTGGGGAGCATAAGCTCTCACAACGAGCGATATTCATTTTTAATAAATAGGATGAACCCAGGAAACCCCTTATTTTATTGTCCAACTGATCACGGGTCCACACGGGAAAACCGTAAACATAAACAATACCAGAGTAGCTTTCAAGTGACGAAAGCTCGCTCGCACGAAGCTAGCCACGTACGGTCAGCCGGTATCCTGAATAATTTCACCGGGACGTCAACGAGGAGGAGCAGCGGAGTTATCCATACGTAAAAGGACGCATCTCTGGATGAACGAAGAGAGTGCATTTCTCTTTTGGCGGCTACTTGCTCCGGGTTGCCTCTACTTCCTCTTCTCGTGTGCTATACCGATGACGAGAGTCAACGAGCCACGACTTAGCAGTGGTAGCCATACACGGCGCATAAGTATAGGGTATATATCTGTATAGCCACGTAGACGAGGGGATGACCGAAAGAGAATCCATTAAGCCGTACACGTCCGGGATCTCTTTTATTTTTATACTCGCACGAGGTATCTTTCATGTGTAGTAAACACTGTGGCCTTGGAAAACGCAGCTTTTTTTTATTTATTTTACTATGTTGGTGAGGAATGCAGGGAGAGAGCGCGGCTTTGAGAAATGGAAGAAATGGCGGAGATGGGAAACAGTTGCTGGCCTGTTAGCTATCATCCGATGAGTCGAGACGGTAAGAAAAAAGGGTGAGCTGAAAGCGGGAGACGTACGACAGAAGCCAGAAATGGAAAAGACCAGGGGTGTGGGTAATGGGAGCATAAAATATGCCGGGATGATAATAAATACGTATACATGTATATAGGGAAGACCATTTCGTATAAAGTCGTCATAATTTATGGCTACAGACAAGATGCAAGCGAGCGAGAAATATGATCTGCATTGGTTTTTGGCTGCGAGACTATGGGGGAGGGGGATAGAGAGATATCGAAAGGAGTGACTGTGTCTCAATGTTTGGCTGCTGGATCGCACTGATGGATTTCTGAAGCTCGGACATATTTGATGGAGGACATTTGTTACAAGTATTGTTTGGCTGGGGTGCGCTTCTGGAATCTCTGGATAATTCTTATTGATTGGCGTATATCTTATTGATACATTGTTACATACTCATACATGGGCTCACTTTTTACTTGGGACAAAAATGACAAATGATCGAGTTAATTTCGGAGACGAAATAAAAAACAGAATAGTGAGTCATGCATATCAATGAAAATCCTGCGGAATCCTTTGGAAAATTTCAAATTTTGAAGCTTTACAAATACACAATGAGAAAATGTAAATTGTAAAAGTTATTTTTACACAATGCATGTACATTTTTGTCAGCTCTAATAATGTAGTGAATTTCTACAAAACCAATACTGTGGAGAAAAAAAAATCAAAATTTATAAAGATTATAATGAAGGACTCTACATTTTAAATAAAGAAAGCTGTAATTAAAATGTAAGGGTATGTCATTCCTCTGAACTCGGAAGATGAGTAGAGAGGTTCGTTACAATCTCTCTACCCTTGAAAGAGATTTCGTTGGAATTACATTGCATCCACTCCAAAGTATATCTAGTAAGATGAGTGGCATTGAAAAACAAAAGGAGGACAAGGAGAGAAAATACATTCGCACTAAGGGTAGACGTCTAATGACTTTTCGAGGGGCATGTGCCACCCTTCCAAATCCCACACATGCACGGAGCTCCGTAGACAATAATTAAACATACCTGCAATGTCGCTCGCTTTCCACTACCAAACCACTCGACTTTTCCCTCTCTTTGCCGTCTCGACTGTTACCTACTGTTACTGCTACCTCGCGCTCGCATTTCTCACTCCTCGGAACCAATGGCCGTCATCAAGCGTCCTCGTGCTACTTCGACATTAGTAACCCTCTCCCCCTCCCCCAAATCCCTCTGTCAGCTCTCTCCTAACTATTCCAAACACTTCGAGCCTCATTTGCATGTCTCTATGCTCACCGGGACGCGCTAAGCTCTCCCTCTACTGCCGTTTCTCATTCTCCCATACCCCGCCCCCCCCTCTCGCAAGCGCAACTCTGCACTCTCTGCAGTCGAAAACTCCTCTCCCTCGCTCTAACGTTACCAGTAAGCCGCCACTATGGGCCTCCAACGATGCTCGTTTCTACTATTTCTACTATTCGCAGCTCACGCCCTGCTGGTTTCTGTTGCCGATAACGAAATTGATCGGCCGACTCGGGGTAGTTTTGTCTCTGTTGCGCTCTGATTGTCCGCCAATTGCTTGGTGGCAGTGGTCGGATATCAATAGAATTCCATGTATAGGAAATACATGTATGATAAAAGAAGGAAAAGAACAAATCAAAAGTTAAAGAGGTGTTGCTGTTTCTAAATTCAGAGAAACCATGTGCGACTCTTCTATGAAGGTATGTGCAGGGAGAATAGGGCAGCGTAGCTGGGGGCCCTCTCATCTCGTTAGATATCGGGGCAATCATACGTAAACTGCAGTTATAGTAGTACAGCAGCAACAGCAGCCACTCGTATCTTCCCCAAGCACGTACACCTCACTGTCAATATACACGTGCTCGCAAATACTGGGCGCTCCGTTGGGCCTGGCCAGTAGAGGGAAGAGCATTACTGGGAGATGCTTGACTTGTCCTCGTTAATGTTATCCACGGGCTGTATCTCCTGCGGCGACCCCTGCCACCGATCGACCCTGAATGTGTGCGTGTGCTACTTACTATCTGCTCTATTTAGCTCTCAATGCTCGAGTGGCAGGCCCTCTCCCACTCCTACTCTCGCCCTTTGGCTGGCTCGCATCTATGTAAGCGGCTAATCACGAGTTAATGAGACATGCAATGCCAAATCGAACGTGAAATATTGGTATTTTGCAATTTAGTCTCACGATCGCTTACAACAGTGCTCTGTGCTTGAGTAACTGTGTGAATTGGTTGTATTTTTTGAGCTCGATGAACCCTAGTTGATCACATGGTAGCGCAAGAAAGTCATGTTTCGCGTAAAGGTCAAGACTGTTGGAAAATCAGTAGTACAAACTAATTATGGTCAGACAGAGCTAACAAAAACTTTGGGTGTTTACTTCCACGTCATTATAAATAATTCATGGTACACGTGTGGCCAATTACTTATTAGCGTAGAAGTTTTTTTTAAACCAAGTTTTAAGTAGTACAAATCAAGTGTGGTCAGACTTTCGTTGTCAGTTATTAGGGATTTTTTTAACTATCTACTATGGTGTAAAATAATTAAGTGGTATACTTGTTGTCAGTAGTTTCTGGTTAAATTTACAGGTTAATTACAACAATCTATAAGTCAGACTTTTTAAAATCTATAATGTAAGTAGTACGAACTTCGTATAGTCAGACATGTTATGTTAGGTGTGTATTTTAAGTAGTATATTTCGCGTAATGTCCGACGCTCTATGTTAGTGGTATAGTATTTTAAACGACTTTGTAAGTAGTACAGATCGCCTATGGTCAGACATTCTTGACAGCAGATAAAGCATTATTATGAATTATCTTGCAAGTAATATAAATTACGTATTCGAAAATTCATATCGTGTGGTTGGACATTCACTGTCAGCAAAACAAAACTTGCCAAATTGTCTCTTAGTAGTATGGTGAGACATTAGTGTGCTAATTGTTTAATGTGCTAATAGCACATAGTTTATCTAATCGACTGTGACCATTCCCAGTTGTACTTTATTCACGAGCTAAACAGTAGCTAACGAGGTCAAGTGAAAACCTTAGATTATCACACGTCAGAGCGTGTGTGTATAAGCACACAAACTTGTATATACAACAGATAGAGAGAGAGAGAGAGAGAGTTATGATACTGTTGGCGTGTGCCACCAAGTCTGTTATTTGGATGGCAGGGAAGGCTACACGTATATATATCTACCATCAAGTTGTCACCATAAGAGAAGGTGTGAGAGTTTCGCTGACGGGATCGTTTCAGCGCCACACAAGCTTGAGGCGCTATACGAAGGTCCCGGTCAGCCGGACTGGCGATAACAACTCTTAAATCATTTGTGGCTGTCGCCAAAGTCACGGCCGAGTCGCAGACTCGCTATCTTTGTTCAGCCAATATGTTCTGGCATAAAGCTTTGCGAGGCAAGAACGTGGAAACGAACGGTGAGCAATTCCGATTGGCTCTGTAGATTTTGGCCCTTTCCTCGTATCGTATGGGACTCATCACTGACCTTCGCTTATGGGTTTTTGGACAAAAAGTTCAATTTCGGGCGTTGTCTCTTTGGTTAGCAGGTCATTTCACGCGTTATTTTATCCGTGAAATTGCGTGCTATTGAATGTGGGTATATTTATGTGGTCAAAGTTTCAAGTAGAGCTTTCGTATTGGTGATGGCGTTTGAAATACAATTTACCAAAATGATGGTACAGCAGTTACGAAATATACGGATTGGAGATTCGTACAATACTTTTCACGTAAGACCTGCGAGCGGCAGAGCGAATAAAAGGTAAGAAAGGAAAGACTAGTCATCCGTGACTAAGAGTCGAGAAAAAGTCGAAAGATGGAGGAACACTTTGTATATTCACGAACTTTCTATTACTTTGAAAAAGTTGTCCGACTCACCGATGTACAAGCCACGAAACCGATTCGATGGTAATAAGGCTTTCAAATTCTTGCGTATCGAGTGAAAAGTACTGCACTGTATCCTTACGTAAACTTTTTAACAAACGCATCAACGGATTTCATATGTTAAACTATTCTTACATCGCTATAGTTTTGTCAATTTTGTTAATTTTATGGTGTTACGGCTTAGATTTTGTTATAAAGATTTTAAAAAATTCGTACGATGCATTGAAATTTTAATTTTAATACATGGAAAGTAATTTCCCAGGGAAATACTGCACAAACTCATGACAATAATTTTGTGTGTTAATTAAAATTGAGCATTGCAATTAAAATTATACCTGTGATAATACCGTTTTCACTCCAGATCCAGAACTCCGATGAAATGCTTAAACTTGTTAAAATCAATTTGATGTACATCGTCCACGAGTAAATAAATATTTTTAGAAAAATCATTAAATTAGCTTATAACTTAACGGTGAAATCATTCAAACTGTTAAATTAAAGGCGAGTCGATACACTCACATTGAAAAAAAAAACAACAGGTCACTTTAACGCATGTACGCAACATCCCATCAGCGCAGCTCAGATCAGATGCTACTGTCCAGCGTCTCACGCAGAACGCAGCTCTGCCTCGAGGGAGCCGGGAGATTGCAGCGTCTATTACAACACAGGGTTGGCCTTCTATTACTGGCTTGCTTCGACTCCTCCTTCTTCGATACGTACAGTTATGCGTTTGAGCGTGAACCCGCAGATAACGTAGAATTATGGTCCAGACACGTAGGACCTTTTCCCAATCCATATAACTGTATACATGTACGAGCGAACTCTTTTAGCTGAATCTCTAGTGTATAAAAAACTATAAATTCTTTTACATAAAAGAAGTAATTGAAGAATCGATTATCTAGTTCATCGTTTTTCAATGAGGTGAACGTTTAGCCGAAGTTTATACGATTTGGTAAGTATAATAATTTATTATAGTTAATGTTGCTAAAATCAATTCCTTCAAAACGATTTTTTTTCAAAACTTACCTACATACGATGTACAAAGATATAATCATTGCATTAAAAATCGAAAAAAGTGTGTTACTTTGACTGCAATCCATGTTTAAGGTTTTTTTCACGTAGGACGTGACATTGCGAATAAAATGAGCCCCATCTCGAGGGTATGGCAAAAAAAAAGAAAAAATTATTACTAAAAACGGAGGACAAGCTCGAGATATTTTAGTGGATTTACTCGTATACATATCATTTTGGTATAAAAGCCGGGGTCTTTATATATTCGAATAACCACTGATTGAAGCAATTTTCGTTGATTTCGGGGATCATGATCAAAATCTCGTATCGGAGAACAATGCTCAAGCTCAGATAATCGGGATGTGTTGCGAGGGGGGAGGCAAAAAAATGAACAGACACTCCCAAGGTCGAAGAGAGAAGTCAGAGTCAAAGCTCGGAGAGACCAGCAAGGAAGCATTTCGCTTGGGAGTGACTACGGGTCAATGTCGGATGACCGACTTACTGGCCAGGAGAAACACACGTACGTATACATGGAGAGCCACAAGGGACTTGGCTTATCGGTGGCAACGAGAGGGGAGGGAGAGCTTGCACGTGGCTGATACTGGTTAACCGTCCATGCCTTGTATAATAAGCGTCCCGTATCTGAGAAAGCTCGGGGTTGTAACTGCACGCTCTTGTGATTGGAAACGTTCATGGAAAGGGTGAGCAGAAATTCTCAACAACCTTAGAATGGAAACTCGATACGTTGTACAATCAAGTTAAAAACTTTAATTGTCGCTGGATCAAAAATCCTAGTATTACATTTGAGGGCAAAGAGGAAAAGTTGCTACACAATTTTCGAGAAATTTGGACGTTTATTTTCATTTTTTTATTTTTGAACTCAAAAAGTTCAGTAGTAAAAACACGATTTAGTCAGACATTTCCAAAATGATGATAGTTTTCATTTAAATTGTAACACATGTTTTGTAGCCAGTTTTTCATGCATAATCAATTGTAAAATCGTGATTCACGTCTGTTTATTTGTCAAAGTAAACTCGAAGGTAACAATTTCTCAAACAATGTTCCTTTACATTCGACAAAATTGCTTGGGGTAAAAAATTCGGCTGCCTCATTTTATGCAAGCGCGAGCGCGGGGATTAACAATTCCAGCCGAGCGAAGAAGGAAGATATATTGTACGTTTCTCAGTCTTGTTATTCATGATAACGGTGGTAAGTCTGCAGCCGGATCCGTCGTTCCCAGCGTCCCACTTCCACCGCCTCTGCGAGCTGGCTTTTCCCAGCTCGCTTTCTGAGTTCATAAGTAGGCAGCGCAGTTCGTCGCAGTTGTACATCTTTCTCCATACTCGCACATCTTGTTTCACTTTTCGCGCCCCGGCTGCCTTTGAATTTTTCAATTTTTCATTCCACAGATCGCGTCTTCTGTATTACAATATTTGTGTATTTTTCGTTTGCATCAGTCATTTTGCACATAATTTTTTCGTTGTGTTTCGTTATCGATTTTTCGTTTTACCTCAACATGAATTATAAATAAATGCTTAACTTGAATTTATAAGACACTTTATTTTTAACGAGACTTGTCTTTAAATACATCCACACACATTTTATGATAAATTTTTCAGAAAGCTTGTAGAAATTTGAATTTTGAATGAGAAATTTTATATTGACAATAAGTATTACAACTTCAGAAGTAGATCGATATGATTTCTGATTGTATAAATGTGTATGAATTTCTATTCGGTAAGTAATTCTGATGGTTTTTCAAAGGAATGCGCACCCTCGAGATATTACAACAAATAAAAAATGTCTCCATGCCTTTTTTTTCGTCTGGTAAATATATATATTAAAAAAACTAAAATTCATGGTCTGTATTTCTAGTTTTTTTTTCGAACCTCTACGCGAACGAGAAATACTCATTTGTTTTCAGTAATTATTTATTTACATATTGTTTATGTAAAAATTTCTGAGAAGTAAAAGAATAATAACGACCAGATGACCTTCTACAAAAAATTACGTATGTATAACGGAGCTCACGTGGCGAGGAATTTCTTAATTAAATTTACATTGTGAAAAATCCACGTAGCTACTGTTCATCTTGTAAACTAGAGTTGAATATCAAAGTTTTGTAGAGTTGTAAAAATGGTCCACCAGACGGTTATAAAATGTGTAGATAGTACTTTACAGCATCGAGACATCTTGTAGGGAAAAAAAACTAACAGGGGATGGGAGAACAAAGAAAAGTAGTGGTTAATAGAAGATTCAGAGGAGGAAGGAACCCTTATGATACAAAGTCAAGTTTACTCGCTTATTTTCGGAAATTAATCGATTACACATCGAAGTGTTTTTTGGTCATCACAAAATGTGAGAAAAATTACGTAAAAATTGACGCCGTATCGACTAAAGTGAAGAGAAATCGAATACTAATTGTATCCAGGACATGTCAGTTGCAACGTTTTCCCCCCTTTTGTGTCTCTATTTTCGGGCGTACACGTTTACGAATTGGGAAGTTAAAATTCGAGCTCTATTTTCACCACACGAGTGTGCATACATAGGGAGATCAATCTGCTCACCAACGCGCATCCACCACCAATAACCGAAGCGTCGAGCTTTCATTATTTACCGAAGGAGTCTGCTCGCTCGGCTTTTAATTTCCAGCATAAAGAGATCGAACAAATTACAAAGCGCGCTTGCGGGCAGATTAATTAAAAAGTTGTCGGGGCTGCGGTCCCCAGCCAGCGGTGAGGATCATTGTTCCGCTGCAAAATGGCGAAGGGCGTGAATTCGCAAACTCGAGTGCTTAACAGTTTTTCCTCAATCGAGGCGCTAAATTGCGCTTTCGTATGGAAAATTTTTAAGCTTTTATCATAAAAAAGTTTGTAGATTTTTATTGGATGGTTTGCTAAAAGTTAGCGCAAAGTGAAAACTAAGAAGTCTGTTTTTTTTTTTTTTTATACCTGCTTCAAATAAAACACTGCAATCCATTAAAACTTGCCGTAAAATCAAAGTTAAATAAATGGGAGAGGATAAATCGGGTAAAAAAAAGGGGGGGGGCAATGTTCATCCTTACTTTGCGTTACGAGAACTCATTAACTTTCATAAACTTTGCCGTTCCAAGAATTTGCAACTGTAAACATCTCAAAGCTTCTTTCAGTCTTTGGGGAGTTACGAAGTAAAAATATATCGGCGGCGTCACACTCACTTTGGAGCAATCGCATTAAAAACTGCGTTAAATTGGAATGGGAAAATCGGTCGGATTGAAAAAACCTTTTTTTCGAGGTCGACGACGCCGGTACTTAATGGAGTGCATTTAATGACATTTTTAATGACCTTCGTTTCGATTTCCCATGCTTTCAGATTTCGGGTTCCATTACTCTTTGACTTTGACGATGTAAAAAAAATTTACGCCAGAAGAGTACCAATCCCGTCAAGAGCAATTCGCCCTGTAGCTCTTGAGTGCGTTTTATCAGCTGGAGATGATGGATTTTTGTCTTCTTCCTCTACAAGCAAAGTACAAACTGGAATTTTTAGATTTAAAATATTCAATATAAGTTTCATGTGCAATAATTGACTTATATAAATGATGCAATGACTTATAGTTGAATATTTGAAAGTATTTAATTTTAACATCAACTTTTGAATCTTTACATAAAACACACCTAAACCTATAAAGGAAAGTTTGTTACGCTGAGCAGAGTATCAAGTTTTTTCTACTGACTGTATTTTTGCTTGATCCTAAGACATAAGACATATTATAAAACAAGAGAGACACAAAGAACGAGATCAAAGACATTTATCAAAGCACAAAGACGAGTACACATTGTGTAACGTGGAGAAGAGCATAAGGTGACTTCTATCCAAAGAGAACCCCTTCCGTACTTTCTGTTGTCTTATACTTTTACAACTTTTTTCGCTAGTGTTCCTATATAATTATCACGTGGCAAAAAACAAAAAAAAAGATATAGGAAATAAGTGGTAAAACAACTGCACTAGACAAGAGAATTTTATCGATAGCTGATGTCGATTCTCTTTACACGTGCTGTGTGTATAATTTAATAACTTTCCTTCATCTTTTCAAAACTCTAAACGAGAAATTCGATTCAATTTCTGAAGACTTTCAATCCTCGTTTAACCAAAGTAGTACAATGGATCACCAGTCAGAAGCTAGTGAGTTCAAGCTGGTGAGTGGTGAGTTTGCTCAAAATCAGCAAAATTCTACCGGAGGGTGTGATTTCCTTGTTTACTATACGTGGTTCAACAACGTGTGTTATTTTGATCGTCAGTGTCACGGCTAGTCATCGACACCTTTTGACGACGTTGTACAAAACGGTCTTCCCCATATTTTATGCTCCCATTACCCACACCCTTGGTCTTTTCCACTTCTGGCTTCTGTCGTACGTCTCTCAATGATTTTAAATAATACTTTCAAGACTTTTCAAGTTAATTAAAAACAATTTCATCTTCATTTCAGAGAAAAATGGAACTTTGCATGATTTCAGCACTTTCAGCGTGTAACAGCGTATAATTTCGTTCTGATGTTTTTCTCGGCAATATTTTTGCTCGGTATTTTGTGCACCTCAAACTCATTGGATCACCAAAACGAGAAAAATATGAGTTTAATATTAATTAATTTACTACCACGCGCCCCACCGACCACAGAGACTTTTGGACCCTGCCTCTCCCAGGCTCTCGTTCCTCTTGCCACGGAATTCTATAGTCTGATTGCACATAGAGGAGGCGGAGGTGGGAGGGCTATTAATAGGAGGTGAAAAGCCTGGCGTGATTATTTATTCCCGGGGCTTTCAAGCCGATGACAGAGAAGTTGGAGGAGGGAATAATAATTCGCGGAAGGCCCATTACAATGAAATTAACAAATCACCCGAGGCCGATTTAATACCGATTCGCTCGAGCTTCCTCTTTTTCCGCGGTCGTGTCTCTTTGCGGCCGAGCGTGCTTTTGACCATTGGAAATTAAAATGTGTGCCATTGGCAGCAGGGAAACGGAGAATTTGCACGCCACTAATGCTCGTGAGATCAAAAGATTCATAAATACGAGGTAATTGAGGCTGTTTATGCAGGCTAAGGCTTCGATCGATGAATCACTATAAAGAGGGCGTGTCTTTAAAATAATCCATTGTTCAACCGCACTCGCGCCTGCAGTATAGAGGTAATGTTTTTTCAATTTTCAGTCGTTGCCTCGTGTAATCACCGATAGCTCATTAGGGCCTTGCAAAGAGAGTGATCTCCCCTACGCCTTCCCGAAGAATAGCCCATTCTCGCATTTCACAGCCCATAAACAGACCAACCAACAGCACGTGCAAGTGTGGTTTTCTTTCTCTCGTACTTTCCCAACTCGCATAGATGCCAAACTTGCTATACCCTCGGCTACTCTGATCCGAATGGTTTTCGATCAGGGCCAATGGGCCGTTGTGGTAGTTTTTTTTTTTTTTTTTCACTTCGAGTTGGTGCGTTTGCTTTTATCAGAGCGCAAACTTTTGTTGGGTTTCACTTCGGCTGGAAAAACCAAAGTGTTGATGAGAGTGCATTTTCAGCTGTTACTATCCATGGAGCATAATGAAAGCCTCCATATTGAGAGTGGTAAGAAATGAGTCATGAATTTATGTGGAACATCATCTGCTGTTCATAAGCCGGAGGATGTTTGTAATAACGTGTTGTTGTCGAATGATATTAAAATTAAAAACTGTGGAAACGCTTTCCGATGCACCATCATAAGATAAAATGATATGTGGTTGAATATTTCGCTTTTTCTTTCATCAATATTATAAACATTATGGGTTTTTGTAGTGCAACAAGCGTTTTATTATAAATGTCTTTAATAACAATAATACTGTTGATGCAGTGTATTTATAGGTATGTGGGTTAAATGCGCACAAAATGTGTAATAAAACGCATACGTGTATGTAAATAAAATATACATAATAAAACGTTATTCAAATAATTAAAATTTGCAAAATAATGCCAATAAAGCAAATAATAGCAAATAAATACCCAAACCGACTTTAAATAGTAAAATTCCTCAAAATTCATTAGGACGCTCATGTGGGTACTTTTTCCCAGATTCCTGAATTAATAAGGTAAGTATTTTTTCGTCTACAATCGGCGCAAGAGAACAAAGACGGAATATCTCTTCATCGAACTGAAACTCCGAGACGCGGTTTAACGAGCCTCTCGCATCTCGGGCATGCACCGAAGTGACAGTCAAGTACTAAGTCCCCTGCTACGCTTCCCGTCTCGCGATTCATTTCGTCGCTCGGAATTCACGTTTCGTCGCCTCGGAGACGATATTTGTACAGATACATGACAGCTCGCCAGAGTGAGAGATGACTATATACTACAGCAGCTGGCAGCGAATTTTTCAATTACTAGCATTTTCATCCTTTCGGCAGCATGTAGCCAGGAGAGTCGTAACGAGAGAAGAACGGCGGTATAACAAAGCTGGACGGTTCGAAATAAAACAAAAAAAGAAAAAAAAAGAAAAAAAAACAGAGGAAGGGAAAGGTCCACTGTAGCGCAACGAGGGGGGAGGGTGAGAGCAGGGGGTGGGAGAGGGCGCTGGCCAGCCAGCAGTGAGACAATGGTAGGCGGACAAAAGCGTGATATACGGCCAACGCTGGCGAGCAGGGCTGGTATTAAAATCATATTTTTAAGCCCCACCTCGGCTCCTCCTCCTCCTCCTCCTTTTAGTTTCCCGTGTAGCCGACTGCGGTATATAGGTTGGCTTTTCCCGCTAACGCTTTGTGTGTGTGAGTGTACGTACGTATGCGCGTTACGGCCGGCTACTATTTCCACTAATTTGTCACCTCGATTTTTCGCTGATTCCCCCTGCATTGTTTTCTTCTTTCAAATACCGGTCCGTAGCTTTGTTGCGGAGGTATGTCCAAGGGGGGATGTCGCATGCGTTCCATTGCAATGCCCCTCGCTTTACTGCGATTCGTAAGCACTTTTTTTAAATTTGTTTGCTCATTTGCTTTTACATGTAGTGCGTTATAAGTTATAGGTGTAAAGAAACAGCATTTGAGGGTTCGGAGGATGTTACTTGTGCAGACATGAGCTGAGGAAAGAAAATGAGATTAGGAAAGACAGGATAAGTATGACCTCATGGATTTGTTTTGGGTACAAACTGGATGCGAATAAATGCGGATTTGCAGGTCTCTAGAGTTTCAAGGCTTAAATCACACGAGTAGAAGCTCCGGAGTGTACTGCAAACTTTTCAAATACACGCGTTATTCGTCAATCGGTCCGACGAGAGTTGACGCGAATCGTAAAATGTCAAATGTGCTTTAATTGTATACAATTTTTTCTTTTTAAATTCAAAATTTTTTCAACTTTTTATTGACGCTCCTTTTGCAACTGGCAAGCTGAACATTATTGATTAATGCCCCGTAAAACAGATTTTGCCCGGCGCAGGATTCCGAGTTACTTTTACAAGTGATTTTTTGTCCAAACTCCCGGAACATTTGCTTAATTGTAGAAGTTGTCTACAGTAACTATTAAGCTTGGCCTTAAAACGATTAAAAAAATCTCGTAGTTCATCATGAACATTGCCGAAAATTTATTGAAAAAGTGTTCACGATAGATAAATACAAAAACACAAAAAAAAAAAAAGAATAAAAAGAAAAGAAAAAAAAAACGAGAGTACGAGAGGAAGTCCCCAATCGGATTCGATTAAAAAAAAAAAATCACCGGCAGTAGCTACCTAAATTCCCCATGAAAGAAAAGAGACCCTCTCCCCCTCTGTTAGAGATACCATAGGAGGGCCCAAGTCACGTGCACGGGAGGGCTCGAGTAAACACACGTATATAGGGGGAGGGAAAAAACATTGGATCAAGCAGAGACGTTTATCTTTTGTGTGTTGTACGGCGTGAAGGAAGAGAGGGAGAGAGCGAGGTGAAAAAAAGGAAAAGCGAGTGGAAAATATCGGCAGAGGAGCCCAGACTGGGGCAGAAAGGAAAGAGGAAAAGACACACCGGGCGCCGTTTTCATACAAATTTAATGGTCTGCCGGAAGAAAACAGAACGAAAGAGGAACCTGAGCTTATGAAAATCAGTTTTTCTTATTCGTGTATTCATTTGTAGCCCGTTACGGTCACTAGTGGAAGTTTTCTCGAGAGAGAATCTCTTGGCTGCCATTGTCACGGGGCACGCAATCGAGATTGACGAGCAGATAGGGGGCATAAAGGAGCACGATGGCGATAAAGGGGACAAAAAAAAGGGAAGGCAAATCGATCGAAAAATAGGCCAAAGAGAGAGAGAGAGAGAGAGAGAGACGCGCGACTTGGTTTGTGATTCAGGGAAGAGAGTCGCTATTGCGTCAGACGGCTGGCCCCCGAGGCTGAGAAGGTCCATTTCTTTTCTCGAGTCCGAATGTAAAGTCACGAGCCGAAGAATGACGCGAGATACCGATCGCAAAAAATCCCTCGTTTTTGCGAGCCATGTGTGTGTGCGCTGGTGGAAAAAAAAAAAAAAAAAAATTGAAGACGAGAAAGGGGGGAGAGATAAGGGGTTGGCGAAGATGTATAAGCACGCTATGAACTGGCACGCCAGGGCTTGGCTGCTATTTTTCTTAGAGCAATACCGGGGCGTTGCTCGAATCCCTCTGGGGTCTCGAGATTTTTCAGCTTTTTTTTTTTTTTTTTCATTTTTGTTGAGCTGCGCGAGGTATGGTGAGTCGAGATTTTAAATACCAAAGCGTAACCATTTGGGTGAAAGAGGAAGGGATATTTTTTTAGGGTATTAATGACACAATTACTGTTTCTTGTGGAGAGTATTTTTTCGAGGAAGCTCTTTGGATTCACATTACTCTGGTAAAATATATGTTGGGTATACGTCGAGTAATTTATGTTTTGGAAAAGAAAACCAATTATTTGTTTGCAATATATTTTGAATTAAAAAAGAGAGGTTGGAAGTTGGGTAAACGAGTAACCCGAGTTTTTTCAGGTAACTGAGAAAATTTGTTTTCATCTCTAAGTCGAATTTAATTAGTAAACAGAAGAAACGAGAGTAAACCATTTTCTAAAATACACTAAATTATTTGTAACAGCGATTGTTAGAAAAGTAAAAAGTATCATGTGTTTTAGTTAAATTAGGCAAAGTAAAATGTAACGGACAATGCAATTTATTTGCGTGTAACTTTTTCGGCCTAAAGTAAATGTGACAAAAAAAAAAAAAAAAAAATATTCACCACCTCGATAGGGGACGTTCCTCCTCTTTTGGGAGCTTTAAGCTCTTACGCGTAATTTTGAGAAAAAACAAAGCCTTGCAGTCCTACGAGAGGATCGTTAAGGAGAAAAATTCGGCGTAAATCAAGTATAATCATTAGGTGGAACGTACGTGTGCCGACTAGCGAGTCCCCCGAGTATGACACGCGCGTAGTTCGTTAAACGAGACTCTGCGCGCTCCTCCGCCTGTCCTTCACGACCCGGACATTAAAACTCGTTATAACAAATGAGTGCAGTGCTCGCGTATGAATTGTGATACGCCTCGAAGCGACGATTATTCTCGTAATCGTACACCCGTGATTCGAAGCTCGGACCCTTCATGCCCACGATGTATATTTTAGAGAGGAAAATGATTAACGAGCCACGTGAAGTTTATTAGTTTCAAGTGCGGTATTTCAAGAAAGAAGGATGCAGCGGGACAAATAAATACGAATCTCGCGAGACTTTTATGCGTCTCTCTTTCTGATACGTGATCCGAGGCAGGTAAAAATACACTGCGGGAAAACGCGAGGCTTGCACTTTTTTCGGACCCTCATTCCTGTGTATCGCGGACGCGAGCTTTGTGGACGTGTTTTTTGGTACACCAGATGTTGATTATGAAATGTTGCTCGAGAGGGGCTGAAAAAAAAAAAATAATAATAAAAAAATAAAAAATAAATAAGGGAGAAAACAGTTGCGTTGTAAAGCTGTAAGGAACCTGATTTCATATCGTCTCCTATGTTGTGTTGATGCAAAATGCGTGAAAGATGAATGTACGATGGGCAGAATGCAGTTGTATTTTTTCGATCGGAAAGTCGTAAATATGATCAATCACTTGTTTTACACCTGTACGCCCGGGAATAAAATTGATTGTCCGATGATATAAATAACGACAAGAGCAACCGTAGTAAAGGGCGTAGCCTCAGGTTTGGGGGAGAAATCACGTATCGGTGACGCGATAAATTGTACACACCGTTGACTGGCACAAAAATAATTAATCGCTCCGTTCAAAATGAAATTGATCAATATCCGCGAGCTCCCTATAACCCTAATGAAAACAAGAATCTGATTTTGCAATAAAAAAAATAAATAAAAAAACAAAGGACGATGGCAGGGGTGTCTTGTTTCTTTTTTTCCCCCCGAACAAAAGCAACCTGAGAATATTTATCACGGTAATGCGCCATTGTTAATGGCAGTTCCCTCGAACGTGCAGCCGTGAAACGATTTTGATGCTTGGATGAAATGTAAAATTCGAAATATCCACAAAGCCTCGGGGACGCAATAATTCTCGAGTCATTAAGTACACGAGGGGAGACTTTTGAAAAATGAAGGGAAGGGGGGAGAAAAAAGAGGGAGGAGTAGGTATAGCGCTCGCCTTTCTTCGAGCCATTAGCGGACGGGAGGCTTGACGTTGTCGGAGGCGACGACGGGGCTCAAATCGGAGGAAACGGACGATTCAGTTAAAAGGGCGCGTGGAAAAACGTTTGACTCGCTCACCCGGCTAGCGATTGAAGTTCCTCTTTTTATTCTTTGCTCAGTTTCACCTCGAGCACCGCCTACTCTCTTGTTTCTCACTCTTTTCCCTTTTATTTTATTTTTTTTCTTACTTCGCTCCTATTTTGTCTCTTTGTAAGAATTTCCTTTCTCAGTCTCGTGTAATTTAACTCTTTTAAGAGTCCCTACTGACGGCTTTTAAGGGTGTAATAAACGCAATCACTTTTTTTTTGTCTCGTCGCGATCGAATAAAAGAAAGTACACTTTGGCTGAAATGTGCGAGACAAATGTGTGCGGGGAAAATAAAGTTTTTAAATTAAAAAAAAATAATCATGAAATGGAAGAGTTGTAATTTTGGCTTACATTTTTTTCATGTCCAATTCAAAGGGTTGCCGCACAGTACAGCTCAGTAACATTGCATTGTATGTATCATGTCTCGAACTAAGTGGCATTTGATCACAAGAATTGAACGATATGTTCCACCAGCTGAGCTACATAGACTAACGAAAAAATCGATGCCAATAGCAGCATGGAATTGTTAGAGTTGGTTCAAATATTCATCAATCGGCAGGGTAACAAGACAAAGCAAAAGAACAATAGTTGCGTTAAGGTGGTAGAAAAAAAAAAAAAATAAAAAAATAAATTTGCAATTCGCCCAAAGTCTTGAATATGAAACGAGGATCGATAAACAAATTCCGCAAGACCAAGACGGATTGAATAAATTTCAATTTTAATCACTTTCACGGCTTGCGTCCCTCGATTCCTCTCACCTGCGTTTTTTCGGCAATAAATCCAGAGAAATCTATACCACGGAATCAGATGCGATAGAAGGGACACCCGAATCGAATCGGAAAATCCCCTATGCATTTTAAGTGTCACCGCTAAAAAAAAAAAAAAAAAAAAAATCTACGATAATGAATTTCAACAGGCTGTTCACTAAATCGCAATTCTATTTTCCACCTTGTCGACCTTACCATATTTAAATTGCAAAAAAAAAAAAAAAATAAAAAAAAAAAAAAACTAATTCATAGAACGTACATCAATCAGTCCCCGTATACGATAACGAGTGACGGAGTCTCTCTGTCATGTACCTATAATCGGTCGTCACGCATAGACGATTCGATTGCCATATAAAGGGGGAGAGAGAAAAGTGTCGAGGCTTGGTGTTGTACAAGCTGATTTGCCGGCGCTCTCCGTGGCAATAAGCTTTTCAGTCGAACCCAAAGAGCCAGGGGGAGGAGGAGCAGTGGTTTACACCACCTAATCGATTCAGCGCTGTCCCGAGAATGGGAATTCAATCTCGCCCTTGGAAGCTGCTTTCCCGTCCTCCTCGGCTGGCACTCGTCTCCAAAGTTCACTCGCGCGCAGAGAGCCCGGGACATTCTAATCGGCAACTCAGCCTCTACACCCACGCTCTCCGTGTGCGCCGCGAGGACCTAATAATTCGAGACGCCGGGGAGTCGCACCCACGCAAATGGCATCGTTGCCACCGGGGCTCGTGTCCCTCGATATATGAACTTGAAGCACAGCAGCTTCGGACAACTTAGATTAATTCGCCGAGAGGAGGAGCGGGTTTCTGGATGCTGGTGTGTAACTCGGCTCGGGTTGTTGCGCCCCCCACGAGTTTTCACACTTGGCCTTTGTCTGGATTCTGTACAGCTGAAGAGCTCTGATTGGATGCGGATTTTTGGGGGGGGGACGTTGTTGAGCGATTGGATTATGATTGATTTATCCTCCTCTCGGTTGAGAGAGAGAGAGTGGTGAAAGTTTTGAATACACCCTCCTCCTCCTCCTTCTGCTTCTCAATTTGATTTCTTGTGCTTCTTTTGAGCAGACTCGGGGGGGTCTCACTCCAAATTGATTATGATAGATGCTCCGCTGCGAGAAGCGGCAGTTTTCAACCCCGCCCGTTAATTTTTATTCCTCCGTCGATTTCATATTTTACCGATGATATTTCAAAGTTCAGTTTCTGCTGGGAGACCGATGAACTTGGTTAGTTCATAGCCGTTGCGATGAAAAAACTTTGCCTCGGAATGTTCTTCGTAAATAGGTGTGACTGGCGTTTCTTCATGATTCTCTATATTGGAAGAAGTTTGATTTCGCGAAGGTATCGAAAATTTCCAACGAACGAAAATCATCTGAGACGTTAAAAACTGTTTAATCGCATCCGGAAATACTATGGGCGCTGTGGAAAGAAGACGACAGCCAATAATTTTTTTTTTTTCGCGCACGTTATAGACCAAAAGTCCATACTCACGAATCGCGGCGAGATCGTAAAAGCCGAGACGTTGGCGCTCGGGAGCCAACACAAATCATCACGAAAAGGGAGGTTCAATCGAATTTTCGGTCGACATCAGCAGCAGCAGAGAGAAAGAGCCGAAAAAAAGTGAGGCATACGCGACCTCCTCAGGCGAAGCCAGCGCGGCAGATTAAGACGACGATAGGAGGAGGAGGAGGCAGAGAAGGAGAAAAATCTTGGGCCAGGGAACATCCCTGGCTGGGAAAACTAATTTTCGCGGTATTGGTTTTATGAAATTGGTTATTGATGATCCTCTTGGATCGGGTATTGCTCCCAGAGCCGTCTTTGGATTTCTGCTACTTCTCTCGTTGATGATACTTTTCCGTAATACCGTATACTATCACGGGATGATTTCAAGTAGAGGATAAATCGTTCTTTCCTTGATGAAAAGTGATTTTTTGCGATTCGAAAGAACTTGAGAGTTATTTGAAAAAATTATCCATTAGAAGTATATGAATTATAAATGAAAGTGTTAACTATACTTTTTCGTCACTTTTTTGATTTTATATCGTCTTGTAGGGCTGATTTTAAATAATACTTTCAAAATTTTTCACGTTAATTAAAAACAAAAAGGGAGAAAATGAAAGAAAGAGATGCCTGCTTTATACCAGAGAAAAGTGGAATTTTGCATGGTTTCAGCACTTTCAGCGTGTAACAGCGTATAATTTCGTTCTGATGTTTTTCTCGGCAATATTTTTGCTCGTTATTTTGTGTACCTCTGGCTCATTGGACCACCAGAACGAGAAAAATATGAGTTTACTATTAGTGCGCTTTTTTCCTAACAGCTGGTGTTTGATATTCATGTTAATAAAACATGTGACTTATTTTATATGCCATAACGAAGCCAGATCACATTTAAGTAATTAAAATCCTCTGAAAATTTGTTGTTGCCACAAAATATGGTACAGTGATGGCTAATAAGTTAGATTGTATTTTTAAAAATAAATGAAAATTAATCTCCGATTATTACATTTGTATCATAAGTTGTAACTCATATATTTTTAATAGATAGATAATATTTCTTATTAATTATGAGTTCAAGAACTAAACAATACAAGAATTCATGGTAAAATAATAGGCTGCCTGTCAATAATAAGTCACAAAAATTGTTGTCATTTTCATCTTAATCTACGCAGATTGTTCGAAAAGGTGGATATTTAACATATATATATAAAAAAAAAAAATAATAATAATAATAGCAAGCTGTATTTCTTAGAGACGATTATACAGCCAAAAGGTGAATCTCTTCAACATCACCTCCGAGAGTTTCCACCGAAAAGGAAAATGATCTTCCCGTCCTTTGGGTGTAGTATTGGCGAAACATCGGTGATAGGGTAGGTTATTAATGTCAGCAAAAAGCGTCGCCTCGTTTTTTCAAAGGCCACGAGTGCGGTTGACAAATATTCCCGAGTTTACCCACATCCCAGCCCTGGCCAGCCCCCCTGATATCCTTTTATTCGCGAGCGCAACATTTTCTACATCTCGAGCCTTTCCCGAAGCCACACAATCACACCTCCGCGCGTGCACGCGTAGGTACGGGTTCGATCTCCTCTACGTTTGGCTCCTTTTATTGTGAAAACGCGGCAGCAAGCCCGCGAATAGTTGGCCGCGGCCCAAAAATCCCCGGGTGCGCTTTCTGCGCGAAAGAGCTGCTACCCCAGTAAATGTGTAGGTGTACATGTAGCGATAATAGTGGTAGTAGGCCGACGCGCCCGGGGATTTTCCCGGTATCGGTGATTTCGCCGGATTTCTGGATAGCCCCACGCGCCCCCGGCCAGAGAGACTTTTGGACGATTCGCCATGTATACAGCCCTGCCTCTCCCAGGCTCTCGTTCCTCTTGCCACAGAGTTCTACAGTTTGGTCATTTTCGGCCTCTCGTGCCTCCCTTCCTTTTTTTTTTTTTTTTTTTTTTATACGGGTTTTTTCCCAACTTTGTTTATTTTGCTTTACTTTTTTTGCGATATTCCGATTTCGGAAGTTTACCTGCTTTTGGATAAAAGGTGAAAAATTTTTTTTTGTTCTTTATCCGCACAACGGGCTTTAAATGTGATGCAATTAGATTTACAACGAAATCCGTGTTGGATGAAAAAAAAAAAAAAATTTGTCTCAAGCATACTGAAAAGGGCAATCTCTCGAGAGTCTTTGCAACATAAGTCTTTTTCCCCATTAATTTTTTTGCCACTGCCTTGTCGGCACCCTTCTCCTTTTTATCGATACTTTTTACGCTCAAAGCAGTTTTTTTTTCAACTCGATTGACGTTGCTTGAATAGCGAGAAACAAAGACGAAGTTATTTTTGAGCGAGTGGTACTACTTACTATTTTTTAATGATTATTAATGCGATACACAAAGTGGATTGTTGTAATTTAAGCCAAAAGTTGTAATTTCTAAGCCAAATGTTCCAGGAACTAAAAGAAGGAGTACAGGGATACTCGATCGTCACACCGATATACTCTTAAAAGGGGACAGGAGGGAGGGTAATTACACTGCTTTCAGATGCAACGAGAAGTTAGGAGAGGGCAAGGAGGCCGAGATTAATTTCATCTCCACCTTGTGGTGCTAGAATCCATCCCTCTTCGCTCTCGAGCTCTTCTCAGTTTTTCGCCCCTGGTGCCTTTGCAGTGCTTATCTTTTTTTTTTTCTTTTTTCTCCCTTTTCTTTTTTTTTTTTCAGTGTCATCGAGTACCTTTGTGATCTTATGCTTTCTTGCCTTTTTTGCGTTACCCTGGAAAAAAAATAGCTGCGCCTCAAGGTAATCCTTTAATCAAGAATAATCCTCTTTCCTTTTTGTAAACATTAAATGTACCGTCAACAAATAAGGCAGTAAAAATCCATCCCCATAAAATCATTTAGTTATACTCACCTATGATTAACTTCCACGCTCTGGTCTGCTGCTGCTTTATGGCTCTCGTTTTCATTTCGGGGGTTGTTTTTGTAAAAGCATCATTAAGCTTGCACGCGTGCCAGTGGTAATTCAATTCCTATCTTATTTCCACATTTTCAGTCAACAAAACTGAAAATCAACATCTGCTTTTACGACTCATCTAATGGAAATGTTGTGTTATCAGTTATCAGATATCACCGCCAATCTCGAAAATTAGTTTATAGGAGTCGTTATGTTGAAAGTGCAAACACAGAGAGATCGAAAAAATTGAATGCACTTATTTTCGATTATTTGCTACCATAAACACATTTCTCGCGAGATATTCGAAAGTAATATGTATAGTCACGCATCGGGTTCGATTACAGTCTGGCTTACGATACATCATTTGCAATTGTTCGTGCGAAATATTTCATGACTACGTAATGATAGAAAAAAAAAAAAAAAAAAAAAATTACACAACAAATAGCGTATATCCTTATGTTGTAAAATATTTCTACCCAAATGGAAAACCTTACACTTGAGAAACCCGCAAACGTTGGTTTTAAAGAAAATTATAATCGAATCCGAGTTATTCGCGTAATAATAATTTCTAAGTAAGCCAAAGAGGCGAGAAAGGAGGGTGGCGATGAAATTTCCACGAATGACTGCTCAAACCCTCGAAAATTGGACTCGGGGATGCATATCTGAATCTGGAAGACTCTTGTTCACCGCGATGTGGTGGTGGTAGCCGCGAGCTAGAGATCGTATACATAGTTATAACGAGGAAAGTACGTAAACGAGCAAAGGGAAGATAGCGAGGTGGAGTGCATATTTTACGATCTTTTTCAATGGCGTTGATGAATAAGGAATTTCGTCCTCAAGCCGGAGGGAAAGACAGAGTTTCACGGATATTTGGTTGGAACTTCCTTTTTATCGAGTTTTTACTTCCTGTGTAATCTAGGATTTTACACCCCCACTTCCCCTCACTCCAACACATCTCTACTTCTTTCTCCCTTTTTTTTGACATACGCGTAAAAAACCGCTTCTTAACAGTTATTGCGTGGCAAAATTTTTAATTAGATATTGCTTGTGGCTTCGAAAAATTCATATAGTCATAATATTAAATGAAAAATTCAATGATTGGGAAATAAGGAAATATTCAAAGAAATTCCAACTTCAACCAAGCTTTGTGAAATACTTTTTTTTTTTTTTTTTTTTACAACTAATATTGTTATTGAGTGGCATTTGGAATTTGGACCACTATCAGTCCCCATCTTGTGCTTGTGTATAATTTACTATAACAAAATACACTAATTTTACGTGTTTTGCTGTAACGATGAAATGAGTCGATGAACCAACTTACCACATAGGCGCCTACTTCACGTCTTATAAAAAAAAAAAAAACCACAAGATACAGTCAAAATTCAGGCTATGTACAAAGTACCGATCTAACCTTTTCGAGAGTACCCAGTGATGGCAAAATTCAAAGTGTAACCACGTAAAACCCACCCCCAACTTAAAAATCCCCAAGTCCCAGCATAAAACTCACAAAAAAGCATCCAAGCGATGTCGCTCTTCTCGGCATTGCTCATTCGCCATGGCAGGAGTAACCTGAGCAGCGTGATAGTCCGGAGTCAAGGCACGCAAGCGCAAGCCCAGACGATAAACCTCGCCAAGCCCTGCTCGAGGCCCCGTCGGGTGCAGAAGCTCGTCTCCGCGGAGCCGACGAGCCCGTGTCCCCAGCGGAGCACCAGCTACCAGCCGACCCACCCAGTACCCGTAAGGATCTGCAGGCGCGAGGACCTCGAGAGAGCTTGTCTGCCCAAGGTGCTTGTCCTTTTTATTTTCCGTTTCACGCCCAAACCATTAGCTCCTCTTTTCCCCCAGGGCTTAACCTCTCTCGGCTCTCTCGCGGAATACTCACGATTTAAGCGCCAATCGAGGCTTCATGAGATTGATCGGTTGCACTTACTCTCTCTCTGCTTTTTACTCCCTTTTCGCCCGCTCGATCGTTAAGTCGAGGGGGGACGCGTTTTAAATTAATTGGCCAATTTCGAGATCAGCCACTCCTTGCGGTGAATCGGAAACCTTTCGGAATCAGCGACAGTATAGTCCCGCGGATCAACCGAGCGCTTGCAAAATAACCAAGTTGCAGTTTAATGTCACTAGCGACGTGTTACGTAAGACGCCGAACGGAGGGCGAGCTTGACGAGCTAATTAACCGCGCCCACTTTGAAGTCGGCCACATAGTGACGATGGCACAACACCAGGGCACAAAATACCCCGGAGCAATTGGGAGCCCTACTCGTCCATCTCCTGGGCTACCGCAGCGTTAATGTGCCTGTCGACGCCACACGTGCCGCTGCTACTCACGTGGGCATGTAATTTCAGGTGACGAGCCCACCTGTGTTGCTCCCGTTCCAACACGTGCATAGGGCAGCTTAGGTATACGTCTGGCAGTTTGGGTGCTGATTCGACTCTCGAAGCGTTGACATTGCAGTGTCTATGGTACACCTGACCTAGAAGAGTAATTTGATAAATATTTAAACTCGAGTGTACCAATATTGCCGTACAGGGAGAGCTGTACCTCTGATTCAAGTGTGTCTTGGAGGACCGCAAATTTGAGCGACCACGGGATTCAATTGAGGTCCAGCTGTTCCTCCGGTGGTCAGAGGGGGGCACACGTAGATCCGATTGCTATGGGCTTCCTCCGTGATGACTTTATCCGTTCATCGGAGGGACAAGTGGATGGTTAGATGACAGTCGTGGCCCGTGGGAGTTCGAGTCGATATGTCCTCCACGCGTTTATACCTGAAATTAGCCCGACGTACTCGAGGTCTCTCCTGTACCTGCAGTGCTCGGCGTATCTCGGGTGGTCGAAGACAAGTTCGGCTTGAGCCCCGTGAGGTGGAAGTGGCATCTCCAATGCGGAAGGACGTTGGAGCCACTTAATGCCTCGTCACCCAAGGAGTCTAGAGACTTGGTTCTCGCTCGTACTTGTTATATCGATCCACGTATAGGTAGGGGGAAGGAGCTAGCTAGATTGAGATGGAAAAATAAACCGAGTGGAGGATGGCTGTCGATAAATTAGTACACGAGGCGCCACAGGGGTGCATCACGGTGGATCGATGGTCCCGTACCTTTGCTCCTTAGTTCTAAGCATTGACTGCTGAGCTGTGACGAGCGCTCGGTGGGTCTCATTAGATTTTGTAGGTCGCTATCTGATTAGTTTTGCGTTGCAAGTTTCTGACGATATGGCCTGAGACAACGGCTGGAAAAAAAGAGAGTCTATTTTTCAAATTTCCAACCACCCGACCGCTAATGGGAACGAAAATTATTTTGCTGACGAAATATTTAATTACTACTTACTACATCTAGATTCAATATGTTAATCAAATTCGGCAAGTAACTATTATGGTTCGAGAGTAATTTGAAGCATTGAAATCGTTGTAGTTGAGAAATCTGCGTGGTCTGCCCAAACGTTGATTTTTCCACTTAAAATATTTAAATGAATTCAATTGCGTTTGTCAACTTTTGAAAATAATTTTACAAAGTAGTAATGTACATATGTTCAAAAGTAAAAATTAGTTCAAAGCTTTCAAATTGTTAGCATTAAAAAAAATAATTATTGATATGATTAAATATTGATTTTTTAATTAATTAACCTTGGCAGTTAAATTTGACAGTGTGTTAATTAACTCTTGTGGATAATTATGTAATATGTTACCAGAGACAAGTGATGGGAAAAATAAAGTAAATTTCAAGACACTTAATCGTGAATATAAACGATAAACTGTATGTCTGACTAAAGCTTGATTTTTCTACTTTACATGACTTCGTTCTATCGCGTAGAGAGGAAGAGGAGACATATCATGTCCAGCATTTGGCTCAATATTACCTTGCATTTTTTAAAGTCTTTCCTAAATGGTGTTTACGTCATTTGATCACTATTTTGACACTAAAAGTTCATAAATTTGCCTTAATAAAGAATACAGAAACAGTACCAGTTAAAAACTTGAAGAAGGAATTTTCAGTTGCTACTTTGACATCAAATATAAATGTTTGAGGATGTAAAAAATAAATAGTTAGATAAACCTAACTATCATGTGTTCGTTAATAGCAGTATTGCAAATATTTATTTGGTTACGGCTTAGTTTGTAGAGCATTGACCTCGTCCTTATGATTAAAATTCGATTTAAAGTCAAGGTGTCAAATGAGTTAGTAGACGATCGCCAGAGCAGAAACCACTCAAATAAATAGACAAATAATTAACGCGTATTAAATTAATGTTTGATGATATTATTATAACATTCTAACCAGCAAATTATTTCTTACCGGTGTAGTTTTGCGACTGTCCGCAAAAGCAGCCGCCAAAAACAATGAAAAATTATCTCTGCGAGATGGCAGTGTTCGGAGCAAAGGGTGCAGTCGCCGCCGGTTTCATCTACTGGACGGTAGCCGAGGGATTTTGGGGCGAGCCGCAGGATACCGAGGACATGTACACGAGAATGCGGGAAACCTTCGCCTCCAACTCCACGCTCGAGGAGGTAAATACTTTCCACCATATTTGACACTACCCAACCAGTGGTTACAAAGATTCGTTGTATTCGTCAAACAGGCATCCTTTCCGCGATTAGAGCACATGAAATTCAAGCTCCTCGACTCGTACAACAGAGCTGTCTTGTCAACCATGGGACTGCTGGTCGGGGTGCCGGTTAAGCTGACCAAGCAGATACACGATGCTCTGTATCCGTGTGAACCAGTCGAGGAAGAAGGCAAAGGCGGCAAAAAGAAAACAAAGAAATAACACTACGGATGTGCCCATGCAGTTCAAAAAAAAAAAAAAAAAAAAAAATTGCTCACGCATGGAGATATGATGCTCGTTTTGATGATTCGTCAATTTCTGTCTATATTGGTCGTTAAATTATAGGGAAAAATATCTTGTTTCGTCCATGTCATTTTATCGAAAGCAATAGTTATTAAATCGATACTTTGTACAAAATAGTTGCAAGCACAGCATTTATTACGCGTGTTCGATTATCTGCTGAATACGAATACGGAGTGACAATCTCCGATGAGAGACGCACAAATACAATTGACGCAATATAAGCGGTGCTGGATCTAAGTCCGACGTATCCATAGAGCCAATGTGGTGTTCAAAGCGTAGCACTGAGCTGTCTCGCAGCCGCTCGATATCACCATTGGTTATTCAAGTATTAATTATACTGCCGGTGGCAGCGATCCTTTGTGTTAAGCCCCTCGGAACTCGCAAAGGACTCTAGCCTTAATCCTAGCCAAGCCAAACGTCAATCCAATCACGGCCGGGACTCTCGAGATTCCGGTCCCTCATTTTCATCTGACCTGCTTTTTTCCTCCTCTTGTTTTCGCTCGAGATCGCTCCTTGCTTTTTCCTGGCGCACTTACGTCGGAGTCGAAAGAAAAGTCGGCCGAGGAGGAAGAAAAAGGAATCTTGCTCGCGTGCAGTTTTCGCTACGAGACGTTGACGCTGAGATTAAAATTCCGAGAGAGTTTTATTCATCGGGGGGACACCTCGAGAAACCGTAGCGTTGAGCTGCAGCCTCCACCCCCTTTTGCCGAAAGCGACTAAAGCAACGGGAAGCCTCTTACGGGAATTTTGGACTTTTCATTTATTCAACCGTGAGATTTTCATCTAATTGGGAGTTTTAGTACTGAATCAAATGTGCTGAGATTATGCTACTTTGTGGTGATTTTTAAAATTGTACTTGGTTGGATTTTCATTGAGTCGTCATTCTTTGAAAAATTAGACGAGTGTTAATATTTGATGCAAAAAACTAAAGCATTTTTGAGAGTAACTGAGATGTGTTTATAATCAGCGACAAAGTTTTCACAAAAAACTCTTAATGCGTTTGCCATGGTGGTTATTACTTAGATTCGCTAGTTCCCTGATAGCCATGATTTTTATTTTTTAATTTATTTTTTTAAATTTTTTTTTGTGAAGCAAACGAACTTAATTTTATTCAATGCTTCAACTGTGCACGCACAGCAAAATAATAACGTTGGCACATATTATGTAGCTGTTTAAGTATTAATTTGTTTTATTATATTTGCTTTACCTCACGCTGAATTATAGTCTTATAAAAAATTGAAAATATAAACTTTCGAGCTGTTCTTGTGATAAGGGGTCAATACTTAAATTTTTATTGATGGAATTCCAAGAACAAAAAAAAATTACTGCATTAAACGAATATCTCATGCAGCTTTTTGAGGAGACTATTAATAAATCTTTTTGCTCTCACATATATGCATAATTACATATTTCTGCTGATACAGCTTATTTTTTATCTTACTAATCACACTTATTTATTATTATTATTATTATTATTATGCATTCATACTCATAATAAACAGTGTAACACTGTCGTGGTTGATACTTTGTTGACATTCAAAAACAATTTTTGTTTCCAGTAAGATTTTTTGTCACGTGATTTTATCTTTACAGGCATACTTGATTTTCTCATAATTATGAACTATATTCTTTCAATATAGCGGTAATTCAGAAAATTTTAATTGGCAAACAGTGAGTACTAGTACTACTAGACAACAAAAATGAATGTATGTCCACGAGGAAAAGCGTAATTTGCCACCAAGAAGTTCGACAACTTTTTATCAGCCTACAACTGCTTTGTAAGTTAACTCTATACATACCTTGCACAAAATTCTAGTTGATACAAGCTTCAAACTTTTCCTCCAGTTCAAGCAAAGTCCCTCCCTGTTGTGTGGTTAAAATTAAAAGGAAAAAAAAAAAAAAAAAAAAAAAAAACTGGCACCATGGACAAATAAGTGTGTAAAAGAAGGTCCCATGGGTCGTGAAATAAAAACAGCTGAAAAAACAGAAAAGAAAAAAGCAGGGTGGACTCGCTTGCTCCTTACGAAAAGACAAAAAACAAAATGAAACAAAAAATCCGTAGAGACAAGCTACTTTCGCTCATAAGTTTAATCCCAATGGGAGCCCGGTGGTGACGGAGCGCAAGAGCATTTTCTCTCCTGGCCTTGTAAGCCACAGCTCGTCGGCTCCACCAAAGTTTGTTTCCTCTGGCCATGGCGGAGATGGAGTAAGCCAAAAAAAAAAGTGAAAAAAAAGCGCAATTAGAGGACCTGGCGTGGCAATCGATGTAATAGCTCGAACTTTCTCTCGGTGTTTATTTGCTTTTTCCCTCTCTTCGGTTCTCCCTCAGTTTAGAAAAACATTAATTGAAAGCATGTAGTTCCCTCCCTGTTTCTCCCTCCTGCTTCTCTTACTCTGAAAAAAAACAGAGGTGCCCGCGAAACCTTGGTGGAAAAGAGAAAAAAAATCTCGGTAAGCGTCGAAGGTGGATGCGTAGGAAAGTTGACCATCGCGCTCTGTTGGGAGCATCTTTGCCACTTACCGAAGAGGCTCACCTCTCCTCACTCCATTTCCTTTTTTCTTCCATTGTCCTTTTTCACCTTTGCTACTGGGGAGAAATTCCGCAGCCATTTGTCACCGGCTGCCGAGCGGAAAAAAGGCTCCTCTGGTCTCATTCGTCGTTTGTCACTCGGCATGATTTTTCGCTTTATATTTACGAATTCGAACTTAATTTTCTATTTGAAATGTTGCGAGAAGGAAAGAATGAGAAATCCGAATGGCTCTTGACAGTACTGACTGTACTAATACCCTGGACGTCGAAAAATCGTCGTCTCTTCTCGAGATTCACTTTGTTACCCTTTTTTGCGACGGTCTCCGGAAATCGATGTGAATCGCACCAGATGAAACTGACATTCACAAATATTTTTCGAGCTCGTCGTCGTTTCGTTACACACGATGCCATGCACGATTGATGGTAAAACTGATAACGTGATTTATTTCACATTGTACTTTGCGCAAATGCAAAATAAAAAATTTTGCCAACTTTGTATCAAATTTATTTAAACAAACGAACAGAGTTGTGTAAATTAATAAATTTATAAGAAAATATATATTTTCAATTTAAATAATCTACTATGGTTGAATTATAAAAAAAGAAAAAAAAATTTGAAAAAAACAAAGCAATACGTAGATGTAGTTGTAAGTAAGAACATTTTCGCAGTGACAGGAGAATCAAGGGAAATAGAAGATGGAGAAAGGAGGAGGGCAATGAAGCGAAGAGACATTCTTGTGCACACAGTACTTGACAGGTAAATATTTTATTCAGATCGAAACTGTATATATTATATACATATGTGTTACTAGACGATATGGATGATCGATATGGAGTCACTTGCTCGCGACGAGTCTTTTTCTTTTTCTTTTAGTTTTAGTTTACATGGACTTTCATCACCTTAGACTTAAAAAAAAAAAAAAATTTTCGACGATATTTACAATGATTCTCTGCGTCTCGCACACACACAGTACGCTCCTACACACTTTTGTCCTACCCTCCTCGAGCTACGACACTCGATCCACTTTGCAGGACGGCATATCACCCTAACCAGCACCATTACCGCTACATGACGCAACATCACGAACAATAACCGTAGTAGTAACATCAGTGGCCTAAGAAAGGTCTTTTCGCTTTCTCTCGCACGCTATTATCACACGTCTCATCCAAGCACTTGCTACAGATAACTCATGGAATTTCACCACACATTCACTGTCTCGTTATTGCCGTTGTTTTTTTACTTTTTATCTCGCCCACTCCACACAGCAACGAAACACACATTTTCATCGGACGCGGTACAAGAATCACACTGGCTCGCTCTACTCTCCCATGGACATATGCATATTCGCGTCCAACTGCACCGCGCTTATCTCGAGCCCCGATTCCCCCTCGTTGCCACCATCCGTGGCGGAAGAAAAACACCAGCCTAACGAGGATATCGAGGAGCAATTTCGCTAGCGCGATTCCATCCGCAATCGGGCGCCGCTCGATTCTATAACGCAAGGTGGAGCACCCCTTCTGCCACGGCCGCCCATCCCCTTTAGTCGCGTGTGCGGACACGCGACATGTGGGGCGAGTCGATAGTGAATCCGATGGAGGCTCTTGGAGAGCTGCGCGGGGGCTTATCGCAGAGCCAAGAGGAGGAAGGGGTGGATGTACGGAGCCGTTGATTCGGCTATCGCCGCGGTACTCTCGAATACCTGCAGCGCTGAAGTTCCGAATTATTCGCGCTTCGAGTCCTCGCTGCCTCCTTACTCGGAAAACAAAAGTGGGGTATAGAGCTGTTGCTTGGCTCTTCACAGAACACGGGCTTTGCACCTAACGAGGGCTGTTCTCTTTTTTTTTTTTTTTTTTTTTTTTCTACAGCTGTGCTCGGTTCTTTTTCCTCGCGCCCCGTTGGGATACTCGTGCTCACGTTGTCAAGACGATACATTTTTTGCGTAAAACTGATTCGATAGCAGGTTTGTTCGCAGGCAAGAAATTGTTCACCGACTCCCGGTGAACAAGTCGAATAGTTCCATTGTCAACGCGAAAGAGCTGGAATGCCATTTCTTGCCTTGTACCCTCGTCAGTGAGGAACCGAAGCACCCGAGTTTTTGCCTCCTCGAGCCAGCGTCAGGCCTTTTCTCCATTAATCTTCATTCAGGAGGCTTCGGGAGACGCGAAGGAGCCCACGTTTTTCACGTTTGCTTTTTTCGTCTTTCCCGATGAAAAAAAGAAAAAAAAATTTGGAAGGAGCACCCGGCAACAAATCCAAGCCTCTTGTCGTTCGCGGTGAATTGGGAAAAATGTTGCGTTGTCGAACCAGTGTTGCCACTGGAAACCCGGCTCTTTTCGAAATTTATCAGCGCGCAAAGGGGGTCAAGAGCCCTCGTTCGTATCTTACGCTACGAGAGTGATTGTGGCGTTTGGAAAGAAGTTGTCCTCGTGTGTTTTTTATCTCCTTTTTCCAACCAAGACATGAGAGTTGGATACACTATTATTGTAACTAATATCGTAGATTTGTAGAGACCTTATTTTAAAACAACCAAATCGTCGATTGGTAAGTATTTTTTTTTTAATTTCAATAAGTAAATATCAACGGATTATACAAGCAAACGCGTGTCTGTATATGTAGAGTTTAAATCAAAATTCAGTCTTTAGTTATCAGTTTTTAGTCGATCGGTTGTACAAAATTTTCACCCCCGTAATCAAGTTTTAAAATTAGTATTGAAACTTTGAATAACAAAACTCTCTCTAATCTACAACTTCATGCTACAATTGTCAGACTTACACATTCAGTAGTAGATACACCTATCTCAACGCAATAAAAATCTAAACACGGTAAATGTTTCAATAACTAACTTTTCTTTATTTTAATGTACATATGTTACAAGTATTTTACAAATTATTTCATACGGGTGTAATATATTAGATTATTTTAACATACGTTATTTATAAACTCATGTCCGCTTTTTATGCTTAATATTACATCGCGGTTCGATGTGTTTTTCCAAGTTAGTTGTCTACCTACGCCCCCTTGAACTTTTCTTCATGAAATCGTACCATGATTTTATGTTTTCAATAAAGACCATCTTTCAAAAGAATGATAAAAAATGTATATATTTTACGTGCTTTTTTGCCAGTGGTTTTGATTACTTTCGAAATGTGTTTTAGGTATCCTTGTCTCAAGTCGAAAGAATTTACTTTATAAAAAATTTGTATTACAAATACTAATAAAAAAAGCTCAGACGGTTATTTCAATGTTTATACTTCAAAAACTAAAATATGTCATAAAAAACCAAGTTAAAGACAGTTACAAGTATTTTCATGAGTAGATGTCGGCATCTTATTAACGAGTCAAGTGATAGGGAGGAGAGAAAAAATGGACAAATTAAAAATAATAAGCTTTAAAAGCCTTTCTCGTCGACCGATCAGACAGAAAGAGAAATGTAAAGAGAGAGAGGAGTAAATTATGCATGCGAGATGTGACATATGACACATATACGTCCATCGGATTTGGGAGATAGTTAACTTGGATTTTTTTCTCCGGCTATCGAGCAAATAATGAAAAAAACCTTAGTCAATACATGAATTGATTTTAATGAGTGTGTATAGAACTTTTTAAATCTAATGAAGACAATACGAACATTCCTTATATTTTTCGTCTCTCTATCCCAACCTTGATTTTACAACATTTTTTACTTCTACTAACTTTCATTCGTGTTTAACAGCAGCAGGGTTCAGAAAAGAGGTGCACACGGAGATTTTGAAGGAAAAACGAGTCGTTTCTGAATTTTCCTTTACCATTCCGGGGACGGAGGGTACAAGAAAATTTAAAGATGAAAGGAAAGAAAGAGCCTGCCGAAAGATGAAGTTGCCGTAGTGGAAAAAAAAAAAAAAAATGAGGAGGAGTTTGTTGGTTGAAAAACGGGTCAGCGAGGCCGTCTGTGAATACCGTCTACCGAACGAAAGGATCTACTTCAGGGCCACTCAGATTCTGCTCCGCCGTGAATAGACCGGAGGAATCAAACAATAACCAATTGCCATGGTACGCAAAGTTTTTCAATTTCAGTTCGACGAGAGGGAGCTCCTCCCCATCTCTCTCTTTATCTTTTGTATTGAACTTTCATATTTTACGCCAAACTCAAAAGTAATCGTCGAAAGGAGTAATGATCTCCTTCGAGCACCAGATTCATCACAAAGTCTTACTTTCGCTCACTGCAGCCTCTTTGTTTCAAGAAACAAAATCACACAGATCTGCAATTAAACGACCCGTACCTGCCCAAACTGTACACCCTCCACGAATGACGTGACTTTTTACAGCAACATTCGATAACAGACGACACATGGGATCCAACAACAACAACAATTAAAGTATGTTCGAGCAAAAATATGAAAACAACTTGACGATATCTCGCCATCCATTCATCCACTCGGCAAAACTCGCATCCAGTGTCGCAAAACACAAGAAATACACCTCGCTATAACTTTGGCTATCTTTTTCGGGCGCATGTACACTCACGCGATTTTTTTCGATGCTGGTAAACTCGACTTTGCCCGTAAGAGAAACGACGCTCGAGAAAGCGAACCCGCATCTTCGCTCCGCCCTGCTTGTTCGCTCCTCATTTTTCTTCCGCCCCGACAGCGCACCAGCGAATGGCTGTGAAGACAAAAAACAACCACGAGAAAGGGATATGTGGATAAAAAATGCACCCTGCACCCACACACATACGAGCGCGCGCGAAAAACCACGCACTTGCTCCACTATTCGGAATTATCGCGGACGACAGGGGGGGGGGGGGATGATTCTGAGTAAAAACAAGGTCTCTGTGTATGTATGACTTGATGCGTGTTGTCTATTCTTCCCCTAGACGCAGCTCTCGGGTAGCCTGTTGGCCATCAGCCGGCGCTTTATCGCCTCGCCGTCGAGGCATTCACCGGCCACGACGACGCAGGGCCCGGTGCCAACCACCACGCCTGCGTTCGTGATAGCGGTGGTGCCTGGTAGTGTCGTGTGGTGACTACTCAGACCCACCGTCGCCGTAATGGCCCCGATCGTGTTGCTGCTCCTCGTTGGTAGCCTCAGCTCCGTAGGCCGTCCTGCAAATTTGTGGCAAAGCTCGTCTATGCTGGGCGTTGGGCCCGGCGTGACCCATTGTCCCGGCGAGTAACCACCCGGATAGCTCGGTGGACTCACCTCGATTAGATTTCCCTCTGTGGACAGAAAAGTTTTCTCGTTACGCGCTCTCTTACAAGATAAATATGTCACGTCTGACTATTTACACTGATTACTACTGATTTTTCAAACATGACGTATGAGCAATCAAAGTGTTGGTACTTTTATCCTGGGAATAGAGAAGGGTATTCGTTACATGTACATACGTTTGACTAATAAAACCGATAACTACTAATTATCTTAACTTGCAAAAGAATACAATTGGAATGCAGATATTTTTATTCTTTAGTTGGAATGTAGATATTTTTATTTATTTAGTTCTTAGTCTAACAAAGATTAAACAAGTTTGTACCAACAGTAATAAATTAAAAGATAGATCCATCATACGAAGCTCTATCAATGAAAAGAGTAACATTTGTTACCCCAAAAACAATGAAGAAAGAAAAAAAAATCGTACCATGGCCAATCCAGGCTATCATCGCCTGAGAGGCCAATAAAAAAACACGCTCGTCATATTAAACCATGAAAAACAGTATGACTGGTACAACCGACGTTCATCACTCTCTTGGCCGATCACACATAAACGTAAAAAAGGTATGAAAGAGAAATGTACAAGCCCCAACAGGCGACTCACCAAACTTGTTGGGTATGACGTCAGGATCTGTCTCGATGGTCTGCTCGAGGTTTTGGAGGGGGTACTGCTGAGAGGGCAGCTCGCTCAACTCGGCCGGCTTGTCGGCGTGCCGAGGTTTGGTCGTCCCTGCCGCGGCCACCTGCTCACGCCTCGATTTGACGAGCAGCACCAGCAGAACGAGGGCGAGGGTCACCAGGGCCCCAATAATCACTCCCATCAGTGGTGACAGCCCCATTCCCGCGTCTTGTCCTGCAAACAAGCGACGCAACCAACCGTGCGCGTGAGTGCGTGTGGTGCTTCTTGTTCATTGTTCGCAGAAGTGATACACCGATGTATAGGCTGAGGAGGATGGAGAGGACCGACGCGCCTAAGCTCTGGGGATGTTATCGCTTGGAGACACTTTGTGGCCATGGGTATGGCAGACTTCATTGCCCCTCCTCATGATAAGTGGTGATAGTGTGGCCCGTCGAAGCCCATGTGGGTTATACAATATGTGTAATTGAGTATCATGTGATATTGTGCAGGAATGAAAAGCTTGCTCGCACGCTGTAGTAGACCGAAATGCATTACGCAACATCTACAATCATCACAGAAGTATGTATGGAACCAACCAGTTACAGTGTTACAAATAAAAGTACAAACGTGATCTGTATGCCCGAAACGAAGAAAAGGAACTGACAAAGAATGTAGAAATACGGGTGGAACAGCGCTCGCGTAAAATTTCATCGCGTCTGACTGTACGCCGAGCTCGACTACTTACCGCACGCGTAGCACGCTCATTAACCTGCCCGGCCGCGCCCGCTCTTTCGGCGTCTAATTTTGTTTTCTCTCGCGTTTTACAGTCCGTAAACGTATGAAATTCAAGCACGTCGAGTTAAAACGGAGGAACACGCAAGGTACAAAAAGGCAGAGATAAACAGGAGAGTTTACATTGGGGAGCGCCAGATTAAGCGCAACGTGCATTTCTCTCTCTCTCTCTCTCTCTCGACGGATGACTAGTTCGAAAGATGGTGGCCGCAAACACGTGTGCAACGAGTGGAAGGTACTTGTATTTTTTTCGTTGGTACAATTAACGGAGTTGCTTACCTTCCCTGCTGCAAGTTTTTCATGTTCACCTGCGTAATGAAACGAGTAATTTTGGCAGCCACTTTTTTATCATCCACAGGCAGACAATCAAAGAATAGAAAAAGGCTAACGCGGAGTCGGAACCAATGTAAAAGCCATTTGAGTTGAAATGCACTATCACGAATACGACAGGCCAAGGGAGCTAAGCGCAACGGATTCTCGTGCACAGCTTGCGGCTGCTCGGACAGTTGTTGAAAGTATTCCGAGATAGAGAGAGAGGGGACAAACGGAGGGGGGTGCGGATGCCCGTCAAATGAAAATTCCTCGCTCCCCACAGACTCCCTGAGTCTAAAATCCGGAAAAAAACATCCGGCATTCCTTTCTCCGTTTCCACCCTCGTGCCAATGCGAATATCCGGTCGTGCGCGCAGCTCTCTTGTATACATCGAGCTGGTGTATATTTGACATGCAATATACGACGCACTTTGACTGGTTTGTGCACGTGGTCGCGCTTGTGTGCAGTTGTGCTGTTGGCATGTGCGACCGACAGGTTGGGAGGCACAGAGGAAGGGAACGTTATGGTGCTCGTAAAACCAGGGGCTTAATCAGCCAGCTCAGCTTTTGGTGTGCCTTGCTGCTGCTGCTACATCATACGCGTGATATATGTACGTGGACACGCGTGTGGTTTATAAGGACTGGTCAACTTTAGCGGAGGTGGGGGAGGAAGGGCTTATTTGCGTTACAACTTTGTACGCAGATCAATAATTTTGTTCTACTCCGTCTCTACTCCGTTTTCCTTTTTCCCTGTACAAGTGGATTTCAGAAGTAGCAAAATACCTCCACGCAAAACATCCAACAGAATTTGATTTTTTCTGTTTGTTTGAACGAAATAATCATTTTTTTTTTTTCGTTTAAATTGGCATTTCGATAATTAATGAATTGAAAGTGCCCACGATAACTGTACTTGGTTGTAAACATTCATAGAATAAATGATCCTTCAGTGATGAAATGAAAATGTATCGTAGGTTTCGTTATAGTAAATATACGTAAGATAATTTTCGCACAAAAATATGATTCCAGATTTTCCAATAGGTACCAGTGTCTTATACACCTAAATGGCTTGTTGTAAAATTCATAAAGCACGTTGCATCTCGTCTCGTTGATCCGAGCGACCTATTTCGAGGATAGAGATCGCAAGACCGGCTCTGATTAAATACCGAAGATGCTATGCAATTTTAATCGAGTCGGGCAGCGCATCTTTAATCCCAACCTTTAATCTTTAAGATAAACAATTCCAAGTATTGACCTCAAGTTTTGCTAATTAGTTTGAATTGAAAAGCTCCGATCTCAGGCTCGAATATTCCGACTGGTCTATTTCCGATGTCACTGCTCTGTTTCAAACTTTTTCCGGCGCTTCACTGGCCCGTAATGAACAGAGTTTTTGTAAAACACTTTTAACAAGCTTTCGTTAATTAATGAACAGGATCGACCATTGTAACACTGAAAAGTACCAGTGAATGATAAAATTAATTTCACGTTTTAACGATGTACTTCAACAATCGAGTTTCGCATTAAACTTCAATGACAGACGTAACATTTGTTTGAAAAAAATTGCATACCCTAAAGTAAAAACTCATTTGTTAAAGTACTAGTTTGTTATAAAACGAAACAAAAAGGAGAAAAAAAAGAGATAGTGAGAGAGAAGATTCGGCGAAACAGAGCGCGCATGGTTAACGATTAACCATAACGAAAGACGATCGTCCACGGGGGTAAACAGAACGAAAGTTCACAACAGTACCTTTGGGCATAGTACGAGGTTGAAAAGCAGAAGAGAGAGGGAGAGAGAGAAAGAGGCACTTGCTTTGGATTCCAGAGCCGCGTTTCGGGTCTCGTCCGTGATTGTAAGCCAAGATAAATATCTTGGCTAATTCAGCGGGGCTTCCGTAGCCGAAAGTTTCAGTCCGCACCGTAGTGCCACGGCCTCGGAGCTGTGACTAAACTTTGAACAGTATGGATTTGGATTGAACTTTAAATTAAATAACGACGGATTCGGGCCTTCCGAATCCCCCACGTCCGTCTTTTTACCTATATTTTTCTCCTAATTAAGGTACTTTCAGGCTTTTGTTTGTACTATGGTTGGAGTTTCCTTTTTTTTTTTCATCATCGAGTTTATCTTGTGGACCGACAAACAAACCATGGGAAATAAACGTAACCTTTGCGTGCCGATGGGTAAATATTATCTCTTTGCTTGGCAATTAAATGCTCTAGAGTCAAAGAGGAATTAACCACCCACTGTACATCAGGATTACATGGTAATCAACTAGGGAACTCGCGAATCTCGTATATTTAGTATAATACTAATCAGATAATTGTTACTTGTCATTTAAAGTATTTCATGATAATCCTTGATGCTCTGAATACGTTCAAGTAGCAGGAAGGGCTTATGCGTTCACGAAATCTCTGATGGAATTCGCTTTTGCTCGTTATTCAGCAAATTAACCAAACTTTTCACTCAACTAATGTTAATAGGAATCGAGGCTATTCACTTTGTAGCTTTTGATGCGTGCGAGGATTGGGATGTCAAAAAACAAGAGAGTAAAATTTTACAAAAGCACAACAGTACAAATTAAATGTGTGTCGATACTACAGTCTTTATTTTGATTTTAAACATAAGCCCGTAGTTTTAAATAAGCAAACAATGCAACAACACCTTACGGCTTTGAAGTAGCACTGAAAAATAATGTTCATACTAGAACGAATGTTCGTTCTGAACTTGAGAGGGAGAGAACAAGCGTATAAATCTACATATAGATTGATACATGTCAAGTACAAGGGGAGCAATATAATTCAATGTACATGGAGTTGGACACTTTGGAGTAGCCAACAAATGTTTAGCATATTTATCACGATTCTCTGAGCTCATGCAGTGCGCGACTTCAATCAAAGGACCTCGTATGGATCGCGTTGTCGAATGCTTGCACAAGTTCCAACGAGGGAATATTACGACAAACAGTTTGTCAATTCAAATCGGGGCATGATTATAATCATTATATAGAGTGGATATTCTATATATAGAGTGGAACACCTGACGAGGGCGCGGATCGGGCGTCGAGCGCGATATAATTAATTCGATGCTCCAAAGTTTCTTTGGCTCGATGAATGGGTCCTGCAATCAATTCGAGGCTCGTTAACGAGGATCAGACTCCATCGGAGCCATACATTTAGATAGGAGACTTGAGAATCACCGAAATCCTGCCTCAATCTCGACTAAATTTAACATCACCTGGATTTAACATGGACATCATCTCTGCGCTGTATTATGCATTTGTCTTTGTGACTCATTTTGAAAAGTTTATTTTTTTCAAATAACAAAAAAAAAACTGCGATTTCCCTCGATTCGTATCATACAAAGGTATAGCAATTTCAAGGTGGATTGGCGCTCCATCCACTTTACCTCCCACACGGGGATTCGAATCGAGAAAACAGTGTACGCATAGAAGCGCAACAATAGCATCAGTATCTATGCCCTACCATTTGGTGAACATGTATTTTCCCGATTTCTCTACAAGGACTACCATTATAGCCCCGTGTAGTCAGTCACGGCTCATTTAAGGACCTTCCATGCCCATACGCGTGTGCACGCGAGACACAAAAAGCCAAAGTAGGTACAGCCGCGAGGTACGACTAATCGCGTACGGGTCGTCTCGCTCAAAAAAACGTACTCCAGACTTTAGTCATCCCATTTCGCTCTCTCTATTCCATTCTCGGTTTAATTGCAATTGCCGCTAGCGAAAGAGAGAGAAGTTCTCGTCCATCGATTGGTCGCAGCGATTACAGTTGGCGCAATCCACCGGTCCCCTCGTATTTTTTTTCCCTCCACTAGTTTGTTTGTTTGTTTGTTTTTCCCTCACCCCTAGAGATAAAGCCAGCAACACACGTGGTAGAACAATCCTTTATCTTCCATCTGCCATCGGAGTCGCGTAGAGGTGCAATTACTGTTGCAATCTTCTCGTGCCAAGCGCGAGAAATCGATGAAAAAAGAACGAAGGAAGGAGCGGATCGGTGTTGGAGCCGAGGGGCGGGTGTATTAAGTGGTGGGTGGGAAAACGATGACCAGCCGGGATTTCACTCGATTTGCCCCTCTTTCTTTTACCCCCGGAAGTTACACGCACAGAGAGGGGGTTATTAACTTTTTGCGTATTTATAAAACAAAACTTTTGATCTAACTGCTGAGGTTAATCAATTTGGGATGTAGGCATCCGTATGAGCCAAAGTAACGAGTATCTACCAAAAAGTTTGATCGCACGGTGTCAAAATCGGGGTTAACAAGGCATATTCCGAAAACTTAAGATCGGTAAGGGGGGGGGGGGAGTGACGTAGATCGATGGGACGCGCGTGCACGCGGTTACGCACGCAAGGCGCGCACATGAGAGCACCGCGCGCTTAACGAGCCCTCGTAAATACAAATCTTAAACCACTGTATGGTCTCGTGCCGCGCGATAATCCGCTTACCCGATTGCCACTCCACTCGCGGGCTGATGATCGAAGGGCGAAGCAGGGACGGAGGAGAGTGCGTACACAAGGTGGTGGTGTAATCACGATGGCGACGCTGCCCCGAGAGAAATTGTTACACGGCACGTCTGTTGTTGCTTGGCTGTAATCTATCAAATGGAGATCAAAATGGGGGTAAATCGGCACGCTTACCCACAGATTGCGTGGCACGTGGAGTACTAGAACGGGGATGTCTTGTATGATCTACCAGAGATTTTTTTTCCCCCGTTTATATTCATTCACTTGTCCTTTGATCACAAAAGAGTTTTGCTTTCATAGGGACTAGATTTCATTATTTTTCTATATGCATTATAGTTGAGATTTACGGTATTTACACAAGATCGAAAAACAATATTGGGAAAGCGACAAAAGAAGCAGGACGAGAGATAGCTACATTTATAGCTTGTACGCGCACACACGGGGGTATCGATACTGTTCCTCCTCTTTCTTCGCTTCGGGGCAAATAAACAGAGGAGGAGGACGAGTAGCAACAGCAGGAAGCCAATGCACGTCTCTCAACGGCATAAATTGCCAATACTTCCTTCGTGATCTGTTTTTCTGCTTCCTCATTTCTCTACGTATGCCGTACGTAAATACCTCCTTCCCTCCTCCTCGCCATTTCCGCTCTTTTCGATTTTCATTCTCTTCGTTCGATAGCTTCCCACTATCGATACGCCCTTTCCCCTTCTATCGTCATCATCGTCGAACATTGGCGTGTAAGTAGATACGTGCATACATGATAGCGGGGAGGGAAAAGCTGCACGAGTACACGATGTGTTTTCGCGCTTGGACGAGTGTGCGTATGACGTAGGATGTAAGAAAAAAACAGCAGAGGTTTTGAATTTCAAAAATAGTATGGAAAGACCTTTCGGTGCGGATAATATACTTCTCAGACTCCGTGGTCGTGAATGCTTTTGCTGAGTCAATATTGAAAGTCGATGGCCTGTATTGATGTTTTCGCTACGAAATAATGCATGAAAAGTTTGTTTCATTTGGTATAATGTACTCTTCTTAAAATACATACATCACGAAATTTTGATTGAATGACCACTTTGAAACACTTGTTTCACATGCGTGGGTGTATGACGAAACAGTAAAACAGGTGGAGAGGTGAATAAAAATGAAAAAATTATCAAAAACCCTTAATAGAGTTAGTGTACTTTTAAGGGTCTTTTGTAAAGTTACGAATTCACACTTATTGCTAAGTCACCGTTACAGTAAAAATGTACCTTTACAGCATTCTTCTATATCAGCTAGGATTATTTATCGCTACTCAACTTCTTCACGTTTTCCGCTGTACTTGGACCATTTTGGTCATGTATTTAATGCTACCTACAATAATGGCACCATTAAATGTTTTTGTAGTTATCGAAAAAAAATCACACAAATTTATTAATCGCGTCTCTGTAAGTGACCGAATTTTAAAGTATAAGTATTAAACAGTTAAAATCACAAGCCCCTGACTGTAAAACGCGATAATCATCACGAACGCGAGTGCGACACATTTCAGAATAATACCAATTACACGAGAGTATTTACCCAATTAAGGCTTCAGGGGCTAAGATGAGAGAGGAAAGGAAGACGAGACCAGAGACAAGATGGGGGGGGGTTCATTAGAGGAATGCGCTGAAACAATTACTTAAGAGAAGTAAGAAGCTTCAGCGCGCACGGAAGCCCTACCCTCTTACATATGGGATCGCTGTAACGCTACTCCATAAGCTCGGGAGCATCCAGCTCGTCGTTGTGTGCAACACACGAGGCTTCAAAGCTCCCGCTAAGTAACAGGTAACTCACCTATACGGTACACCCGTACACACAGTTGGTTCAAAAGATAACGCGGGGGTATTCTTTTCGAGTCATGCGGCCGGTGGCTGGTGTATGCAGTCAATGACCACAGAGCTGAGCCAGAGAGAGGGAGGCTCAACCAGCCAGGGATGGAGGAATTTCAATCCACGAAAGTGGCTCGCACCTCTTTGTTTCTTCCCCGTGCGCGTGCCCATCGCTTCTCTTTTGATTTGTTTTTTTTTCTCTCCCCTCTACCGAGCACCACCGCAGTGGCAATCATTGAATTTCATTTCGAAGCCGATCTAAGGTAGGACAAACGCGACGGGATGTATATATGCGCCGTCAAAGCTCTCGGGACAAGTTCTCCTTATTGAAAGCCAACGTAGCAAAAGCCACCGCTTCCCTTTGCCACTTTTTACTTTTTCCCTTGCGTTGTGTTCGATAACTTTTGTGGATGGAAAGAGAGAGAGAGAGAGAGAGAAGGAGCTAAAATTTAACTCCTCTATGAACCAGTTGACGCGGTAAGCCACGGCGAAAATTGGTTACGGTTCGATGACTTTTCGAAAGTGAAATCTCGAGTCTCTCTGTTTTCCACGGGAGGGAGGAAATTGATTCCGTTCGGTAGCCGCTTCCTCGAAAAAATTTATTTGCAAAGGGGGGAAAAAAAAACCCTCCATCTGCGGTGTTTTTAGGGACGCGCCAAAAATTCGAAGCCGCTCTCCCACCAAAAAAACTTGGCACGGAGCTCAGCAAATACAGTCGGACGCACGCATGGAAAACGCCTCCCAAGAAAAATAACCAACCCCCTCGTATTGACATAAACGATGGTTAAACGGGATTCCGGGGTTATCGTATGCTGTAAAATATCAGCCGGGAAAAAACGCCGCTCCAAATGCATTTGGAGTTGGAAAGTAGAATAATATTTTCCGTCCCCTTCACCACTTTGGCTGCGAACCGTGTGCACCTCTTTTTTACGTTCCCAGGCACACGAGAGGCAATAGGTTAAACGCACAGACTGTTAGCAGGAATGCAATAGGAGGATGATGGAAAGAGACACCAGAGAGCAGAGAATTGATTACCTGGGTCACGTGGACCTCGGGGTAAATAAAATGACGCACTACATGGAGTACGAGCTGCGTATTACGTCATGAGTAAAATAAGAGACTCATAAGGAGGCAGTACAGTGACAGATAGCTTTGTTAATCATATCGGCTGGTTGGCACGGTGTCATCCCTTCATCTTTATTTTTTTCCCCTATGCGTGTTTGTTGAAATCGTGGCCAACTAAGTATTCGATGCGGATCCCAACGCGATGGAGTTGCTAGGTTTTTTTGAACTGCATTTTTATCCCTCCTCTCTTTCTGCCACGGCCGTGTCTTTGTGCTCGTTTGACGAGAGGGCGGAAAAAATTCGTCTAAAAAAGGTCGGATCTCCGTGTTGTGCACATGTTTTGCCCTTTAGCAAATTCAACTCTGACATCGGATTTTATTTCGATCGCAGCGTTGGATGCACGAGTTAAGAGTCGAATTTTGCATTTCACCCGCTACTTCCATTAGTATAATATTGCTCGCGGTATATCATCGAGATTTCAGCAATTTCCACGAGTAACGTATTTACTCCCTCGTGCAGGTCGAAAATCGCTCGATCCAATAAAAATTATACCACCCTCTCAACGACTTCCACATGTACCATACCACGGGTTCGCGTTGTACTCCTCCATTCGCTTCTTGTTGCTTTCATCTCCCCCTTCTCTCGCTAGATCCTACTTGAAACTCGATTCAGTGCACCGGTAGGGGGTGGCCGTGCTTTTTTCCTCTGCTCCACGTTGTGTTTTCCTCTGGAGTTCAGGGTTTAATTGCAGTCCCCTCTTTTTCATCCCCCCTTTTTTTCTCTCGACGGCTCAGATGGCGGTGCTATTTTTAACGGCTTACCACGTAGAGCTACAAATACCTACAGTTATCGTGGAGAACGATAATCATACTCTGTACTGTTTCCACTGCAATCAGGTCCTCGTTAAAGCTGCACTGCTTGTACCCACATTGTGACGTTGCATTGGTTGTCAATTAAGCCGAATACCTCAAGATTCTATCGGTGCCCCAGTAGTCACTAGAGTGAAAAATCTATCAACACTGTAGTGCGCCAGTTGCTCTCGTATTAAGAAAGAGAAATCCCGTAGTCATCTTCGAAGAAAGTTTTTGCGTAAAAGAGAGCCAAAAAACAAAATGAGAAAAATATCACGGGTGGGTAAAGGAGCGAGGCAAATGAAAAAGCGAAAAAATGTTGACCCAGCCCGAATCGTCCTCCCCTTGGTTATTCTTTTTCGCTTGTTTTAATCCCCCTCGTCCTTTAACTCGGCTAAATTTTTTTCTTTTTGTACGAACGGGAATTCTTAACGAGCCCCAAATTAAGGACAGCAATTACGGATAATGGCCCCCGCTGCTGCTGCGTTCTTATGCCCTGCGGCTCGAAATGATAGAGACATCCGGAGGAAAAAGAAGGGAGTTAACGCGGAAGAAGACGAGAAAGAGGAGGACAGCTAGAAATGGCACGAGGAGGTTATGACTGTAGTACGCAAGGGGGAAAAGGGGATGAAGGAGAGGGAGCCAAGGTGGCCAAGAAATACTGCATATTGAAGGTATACATGTATACCCTTGTGCGAAAAATTTAGTTATTGAATAAAGTTTACGCGCCTACTTTTATCTTTCTTGCTTCCCGGGGTTTTACTACGGGGATAACTGTTTTATGCGTGGCCTTGGAGTGATTTACGTTTGTGGATTTTTTTTTTTTTTTTATTTCGTACACCTACTCGCGCTTTTCTGTTTTCTTGGACTGCTGTTGACGCGAGGTTCTAATTTTTACTCGAGATAAATAACCCTCGGTTTTTCCATTTTTACAAATAAAAGTCCCACTCACCTGCTGTCTTTTGAATTCAAAAGAATATGGTAAAACGAAAAATGAAGGCCGTAATGACGAAAGAGTACCCGGAAAGTAACTAAAAAGGTATACTCTGTTGTGCACAAAAAAAAAAAAAAAAAAAAAAAAAAAAAAAAAAAAAAAAAAAAAAAGTAAGTGCAGCAACGTACGACACAAAGAAAACTCAAAAGTATAGTCCCAAAGAAATAACGCAAGACGAGAAAAAAGTGAAAAAAACTACACGTGTGCTCGCAAGAGAAAGAGCTCCCGAGCGCGTAGTGAAAAGGTTTGAGGTTCCCGGTCATTAGTCTGGGGGTCGCCCCCTATTTCGGCAATTGCGACGACAACAAGGAAGTTCTTGGGGAATACGGGCTTGCCGTCGCCTCCTTCGTCTTCCTTTCTTTTTGGACATTAAGCCGTTCCAGGCCACGTAATTTTATCCCCCTCCCCCTGCCCCACCTGACTTGCTCCAGAGCGACGGAATAAACAGGGGCGGGCCCGACTCTGAATCTTCAGTGGAGCACTTCCACCCCCAATTTTCTCACGTTCCATCGTTAACTACACTTGCCTCTGTTTACCCACGAAACTCGTTTCCTCGCTCGCGTTGAGTCATTTTTCGCGGTTCGCTCGCCCCCGTTCCGCCTATGAAATTTCCTCCGGCTCTTTTCTTCCTGACACCGCTGGAATTTCTTACGTGTGCTTTTTATCGTTCCATCCCCTCTGCGCTGCACCCCTTTTCTCTTTTTTGCAGGATTTTCTTATTCCAGCTCCATGATGCGCTCGAGCGAACGGGAGAGCATAATGAGCAGCCGTGGGCTTTTTTCGTCCTCCCAAAGGACATTTCGAACGGGGCAGGGTGCCACGGAGGCGTGGAGTATTTATTAGCCGCGTAAAGAGTTATCTGCAGAGAAAGGGGTGGAACGTTTTGGGGAGATTTTTAACTGTCAGTAATTAGGGAAACGAGGAAGAGCAGTGAGTATACAGTGAACAATTGATTCTTGGGAAATGAAATGCCACATCGAGCCGATGAATTATTGGTCACGGATAATAGAGGTATACGTAGAATAAAATCCAGTTTCGCTCTCGCATATATTGTTGAATTATGAAAATACGTGAAAATTCATGGTACATGTATAATTTCTTATTTCGCGTTTCAGCAGTCGAGTTTTTAATTCAATACTCGACGCTATTATAATATTTGAATAAACATGGTCGAGTGGGTCGTGATGAAATTATTCCGACCAGTGTACGGCCGAACAAAGAGATGCTATTCGAGATCAAAATGCGAGATGAAAGTAAAAAATTTTATGCGCCACGAACGAAAAGCTGATTGAAATAAAGTACCTGCATTGAAATTGAATCTGATCGAATAATAATTGCACAAAATTAAATGGTATGAAAATGGCACGAAGGGCGAAAAAGAGCATTCCAAAAAAGTTTAGTTAATCACGAGCGCAAACTTGAAAAAGCCACCCAAAAAGAGGAAAAAAAGAGAGAGAGAGAGAGACGAGCTCGATCTGATGCACTGATTTCGAGGTATATATGCTGTGCTTTACCTCTTTGGCCGTACCTACGGAACCCTACTTTTTGTGCGGAAAATTGGGTCCCAGCCAAAACCCATTCCACGAGTTTTGTAAGCGCGGCGGCAAGGCTTAGAAACTTTTACCCATTCTCCACGGGGGCTCGTGCGACAGGAATATTGGAGACGCGGTGCGAAATTGTGGATAGCTGGCTACCTTTTATTTCGGCGTATCCTGGTTAAAGACTCTTCAGACGCTCACTTTTTTCGTCCCCACTGCTAGTTTTTGTCCCTTTCCTGGCACGTTTGTTGCCTTCCAATGTACTCTCGAATCTATTTTTGGCATCGTCTGACGAGCCATCAATTTCCATTATGCCTTTTATACATAAAAAAAACTTTTTTACTTGAATCTAAAAATTAAAATACATTTACTAAAGACCAAAACTTCAAAGCTTCACAACTTCCTTCCTAAAGTTTTGATTAAGCTTCGAGTGTTTCGTTAAATAACTTTAAATTCGTTGGAGTCGGCAGATGATATTTACAGAATTTACCGAGCCTAACGTTTACCCTCTTTGCAATAAAATGCACAAGATTAAAGTCTCTCGAATTGAAGAGTACCATTGTCATTAAAAACTCTTACAAAGTCCAAGAGCGAGTTTGAGGTCCAATATTTTTTCAATTTTTTTTACATCTCCAATCGACAGCCTGTCATCGCTGAGTCAAAACAAAAAAGGACGAAACCACAAATTCATCAACGCCCAATACACAGATTAAAATCGAGCGAGGTGCATACCTTTCTATTGCGTCCTCCCGTCATGTCCATCGAAATCCAGTTGAAAACCGGTTTCGCAACACGACACTCCCATGACATGTAAAAAATTATTTGTCCATCATCCCCTTCCTGTAGAGACGTGCTCCGTAAGCTCGACTCCACGAGCTTTTGGAGAAACAAAGCAAAATCAAGCAGAGCAGCTTATCTCCCGAGAAAGTTCAGCTTGGCAGCTCTGTAAACTCCACCAGATCGTGCGTCACTTATGTAAACTCGAAGGAGAACCAAGAGTATGGGGCTATTGAAGGCGTTGGAGTCTAACAAAGGAAGTGTCGAACCCTCAAGATACCGATCGCCTACGCTAACTTCGAGACAGCTGGGCAGGTATTATTTACTCGTCAACCGGTTACTTTGTTGCGCAAGCTCTTACACTCGGTAGCCCATTCGTCAACTAGGAAGATGCTACTGATGAAGATTATAACTTTAAGGTCCTTGAGTATCTCTTATGATTACAGAAATGAATGAATTTTATTTGTGTTGTTTGGGAATTGTATCAAGGATTATGAAAAGAAATATCGGTTTACTATAATAACGTAGTATTCTCATAGTACTCAAAAGCGTCAAAAACACTCACCAGTGCGTCTTTCAGCATCGCGAAACGTCACCTCGCTGAGCACGATCGGCTGACTCCGGCCCTTGGCGTTGATGGCGTACACGACGACATGTGTGCCCGCGTCCACGGACGCCTTGAGTCCCGAGAGCTCGAAAAACGGCTCCTCCTTAGCTGTGACGTTGTATAATGACCTTAGGCTCGCCAGCGAGTCGAGGTCCCCGTGGTACACCTCGAGGACAAACTCCTGCGGCAGACCACCATCGTAGCCCGCTATGCATCTAACTTCCACGCTCGTGTAAGTTTGGTTCGCCAGACTGCAGTTGCGCACCGGAAATGGCTTGCCTGTAAGTATGGAGACACAACCAAAACTTTGGTAATTGCGATTTTTATCATTTCTTTCTTACGACTTTCGAAAAGCAACGCTGACCAAAGGTTCAAAAGGTATTCGCTCTACTGATTGCGTTCACGCCCAGTTAATATTTTCTTTTTCATTTTTCTCTCTTTCATTCAAACCAAGCTACCTGTACATATACCCGCTCCACCTGGTAAACCCTCGTTTTTCCCCTTGGTCGAGTATCGGCGAAACAAAGTGGATTTCCAGGGGTTATGGAAGTTAAAAGCCCGCGAACTGTTCTCTTGTTAATTAAAGAAGTTTTCAATGAACTCCCCCCCTCACATCCCCTTTTTTAAATTAATTTACTTTGGTCTGTACTCGCCAAAGTGATTGACTCCAACGTACGTGTGCAACGAGTTGCCACGATGGATGGGACTTCATTACGTTCGAATTACATGCGATCGGTTGGTCAATCGCAAAGTATTTGTTTGCTAATTTTCCAACTGCTTTTTTAAACTCATTTCCGTCCAAGAATTTTCGTACGGCTTCCCACTCTCGAGGCGAAATTCTACATCGAGTCATATGTATATTATTCTAACGAGAATCAACGCGTCCTGTACAAACCCGTGGCAACACGTACACGCATACACAGCACAGGGAAAGACACGGAGCGCCTCGAGGGACGGAATACAAGCTCGTCGTCGTAACGCAGTTACCGAATCAATATTCGCACCGGTGCTCGTACCTCCATGTAAGGGTATGGGTCTAGTGTGCTATAGAGGGACTCGTGTACTTTGCTCATTGATATCGTACACGCGAGAGCTCAAACTGTGAGCGAAAGAGGTGAAAATGATGACTCGGCTGTACACGAGTATTATGCGCATTAGCGGGAGTACGTTACACGCTCTCGGCTGAGCGCATCCGTATACGTATATGTATGTTGCTTTTCATCCTGCGTCTGCGAGACGTCAGCCGAGCTCCATTTCGCGCACCTACCCTCCGTATATAGTCCGCATTTTCATATCATCCGTTTTTCCCCCGCTGTACTCTTGCTCGTACTCGACGAAGCGCAAGACGAAAATTCCGATGGATTGCGGCACAACGAGTGGTACGAGCGATAACAATAACGAAAGGTTGGAAAATAATTTCGCCACGTTGATAGCAGGGAGTAGCGAAAAAGAGAACACGCGGAAAGAGGAAAGGCAACAAAAAAAAAAAAAAAAAAAAGTGGAGATTGACGTAAGTCGGTGCAAGTATAATAAAAGAGTTGACGATTACTCGGAGTGTGTATAGCGTTGTATACTTATAAATACTCTCGGCTCAGGTCAGGCAAAAGACAGGAGCAGTGGCGACCGGANGATAGCAGGGAGTAGCGAAAAAGAGAACACGCGGAAAGAGGAAAAAAAAAAAAAAAAAAAAAAAAGGGTAAAAAAAAAAAGAAAACAAAAAAAAAAAAAAAAAAATGTAAAGGGGGAGTTCTCGTTTCTGTTTTTCACCGTGAAAAGTCCTGTTAAATTGGTATTCGCGGGAAAACGAATAAACGCCGCGAGAGTGCAAATGGAAAATAAGTAAAAAGACGATGACGTCGGGGCTGTGGCCCGGGCGGCGTATGATGAAAAAAGGGGGAGGACGAGGAGGAAAAAACGAGCAAACGGACGTCGGATGCATCGGTAGGGCTGCCGATGTGATGCGCGAAAAATCTGCATTGTCCATCTGCGTCATGTGTATATATGTGCACGGTGCAGTTGGAGGAACGAGTGAGCGCCCTTTTTTTCCCGATGGACGTTGTGTGTTGCTGGAAAATAGTTGGGGTAATTTTTTTTTATTTCGTTCGGCTGGATCTCTCGATGTTTGACGTTACACGGTGGAAATCTCTTCCAACATCCACGCCGCGATGAAAAATTTTGTGTCGACGGCTCGTCAAAATACAGGGAAAGTTGGTTACTCGGGGCTGGGAAAATCATAGTTTCACAAAAACATTCTTTGGAGACGTGCGTGAAAGATCCCTTCAGCTATTTTCGACTACATTCCCGAATAGACCGCTGTTCGTGTAACAAACACTAAACTTCGAGCTCGTGTGAAAAAACAGACCAAAGTGCAACATCTCGTGGACAAAAATCAGACCGAAATGGATAAGCTCGAAAACAAGCACCGGAAACAAAGGGGATACTGAAATGGGTTGTGTCGAACAAGAAAGGGAGAGACGGACGAAGCTTTTTCGTTCCGGAAGAGCGGCCATCGACGCCAGGGGCGGAAAAGTGGGGATCATATAACGCCGCCGGTGGTGCGGCTAGTCGCGTCAACGTCGATCCATTGGAGACGCCCGGCGCCCGCAGCCTGTCACCACACGATTGACCGATCCCCCGTTTTTTCTCCGATGTAGGGCTGCTCCGACGTCTCTACCTCTCTCGGGCGTTTATCTGTTTTTTTTTTTTTTCGGCCGATCTGCCCACGGGCCTTTTGCAGCTTATCGATTTCGACACCTTTGCGTCCTACGGTAGGGATTTTGGCGGCGCTTTTGTTGGTGCGGCTGAAGGCGATGTTTATTTGTAATTTAAATCGACGAAATAGAGGAGTGGGGGGTGGCAGGGCAAAGATTGTTTGCGAGATGCAGCGACCCAGTTTGCGTTATTGTGCGCTTGATTGCCGATAATGCAAAATCACGTCTGGTCGATACGTGTATTTGAAGAATCGTCAAGACCGTACTAGTGAACGGCGGTTTACTTTTATTTTGTAATGGAATATTCATCGGAGCTTGAAGTAGAAATTATTCGAGTGAGACGGGCAGTATTGTTTTTCTGCGTTTCCGCCGAGAAACCATTAGAGGGAAGAAGCAAAGGAAACTTAATGTATGGATGCAGAGAAAAAAAAACCGTCGCGGAATAGATTTACCGGAGCTTGTATTTTTATTCCTTGGTGTTTATACGCTCATTGTCTGCTGCTACGGGAAGGACAAAAGGATAACATGCTAAGTGCGGTGGTATAGGGACGGGAAAATCTTTTTTACATTATGATAATCCGTGGTGCAGCAAAAACTAAGTTAATATGGTAGGAGAAGGGCGAGCTAACGACCGAAGGCGTGCCCGTAAATTTGCACATGTTTGGCGTGCTTTTTAAGGAGTCTTTAGTGATTTATGTATAATAGAGACATCGGTGATATGCAATTCGTTGTACCGTTCATGGAACGGAGCTGTGGTAGAGGTGACGGCATAATCTTTCAAGGGAAGCTTTTCACGGCTCATTTCGACCCAATAGTCGACGACTTTTCATTTACTCGAGTCTCGATTTGCCTCGGCACGCATTTTATCTCGATTTCAGAGAGGAGACCGTAGCGAGGGGGGATGAAATTCAATTTTACCACGAGAAACAAAGATAATGCAACCAAAGGAGATTTCTTTGCGGCTTTTTGTTTGACTTGCTTTGACTGGATGTGGGGGCACTGCGAGTACGAGCTTTGCTTTGACAATGGTTAAGATACTTTTTTCTCGAAATTATTACGTATTGCACGGTAAGAATTTATCATCAAAATGTTTCCGTAAAGATTATAATAATGTTTAAAAAAAAACAAGCGTATTTCCTTGCTTTCCGTCAACATCAAAAGTATATTTTAAAATAAAGTAAGGTATTTTGGCCCTTTTTACCTTTCTTCGTAGCGGCAAATTGAGCAAATTGGTGTAGACTCAGTGGGACGGTGGATGAAAGACGAATTTAAAAAAAGTGGCTAACCTGCAGCGACGAGCTGAAAAAGGCAGGGCCTGGACTGGGTGCCAACGAGATTGTCCGCCCAGCAGGAGAGCGTGCCGTAGTCCAGTTCCGTGGATGGCTCGTAGGTGAGCACGCTGAGGCCGTCGTTCGGGTCGATGGAGAATAGCTTGGCCGGTAGTTCGAGGGTCTCGCCGCTGTTGTTGAACTTCCAGCGAAAGCTGTGAGCCGGTGGGTCGGCCTCTACGCGGCAGGATATCTCCAAGGACTCGCCCCTCGAGGCCCCCACCACCATGATCTTGTCCTCCTTGCAGATCGGCGCGTCTGTAATGGATCAAATATTTTAGAGTTTTGTACGCAGTGAAGTTGTTTTCTTGGTTTTAGAGTCTAAACTGATACTTTTTCAGCTGTGGATGTTCATTTTTGTTTTTTAACCAATTAATAATGGGTCAATGGTTTATCGAGTTACCAATAATAAAATAATTTGATTTTTTGTCAACTGTGGCATGATTCAAAACGAATGAATAAGCGTATTTATCGACGAGAAGAAACTATTAAAATGTACGAATGAGTATATCGAGTTCAGATCTATATTTATTAACCTCGTAGTGGTACTTAATCTTAGTTTCTAATTTATTAAATAACCATGCAAATTACAGTTTGCATCTCAGATGTTTTCTTCTCAGTTGATGTATTCAGCAGCTTCGACTCCAAGATACCGATTGACTTATATTGTTTACAAAACCAATTTTGATACTTGTAAGTTATTCCTTATTTTTCAAGTAAATAATTATTAAATACGTAGTTAATCACTATGATCAAATAAATATAACATTTAAAACAGCCTACAGCTGTTCTACTAAGTAGTAATATCGCAGTATGGTCAGACATGTCTGTTTACGTCTTTTGAAGGCATAATTTGAGAAACACTCGGTAAGTAATGCAAAGTTAAACTCATTTACATAAAAATTCAATAAGCCAGGAATGTATAAAAACATTAAATATTCCATCTGAAAAAAAATGTCGTTGTAACTACATACAGGTGACATCTCCGATATTAAAAATAATTTCTCGGCTGTGTGGGCATGGTAGAAAATACGTCATGAAAAACAACAAATGGTGGCTACGTATTTCTCCAGAGCGTAGCGATTATTTGCATTTTTTTCTTTGTTCTCGCAATGCGAATCGTCCTACTTTTTTCCTTTCCTCCTCGTGTAAGTTTATTGGGGGGCAGGTGTTATCCCGTCACGGTCTGCAACGCAAGTAGAGAGAAAATAAGCCGTATTTAGCAGATGCTGTTTCGAAAAATTCTGTGAGAACAAAATAAAAGGAGGGGAGGAATACTTTTTTTTACATGTGCGTCGGGGGTACAAAACGAAATTATGTGCTTGCAAAATTAATTCGAACAGATGTGTGTCGTGGAACGTTTTTTATGCTCCTTTTCTTTCTTCTCGCTGCCCTTCATAACTCTATTTTTTTAGCACTGACGCTGCATCGTGCACTGCTGCTTTTTTACAACCAAATTAAGAGCAGATTTTGAATTCTCTCTTTTGGTCAATGAGTATTGCACTTGAAGTTCTTTTTTACTATTTCTCTTGACCGCTGCTAGATAGTATGTTTTCGTACTTTGTAAAACTGCGTCTACTACTTGTTTTCCTCAACGAGATTGTTTCTATCTTTTTTTTTTTCAGATGTACGCAACTTTGTATCGACATTGTATGCTAAAATAATAACGTAATCACACGTAGACTACCACACGCTGATTACACGCCAAGATGACCAAACAAGCACCAGCCCTGAGATTCAGTCAGCCGATAATTAGAGCATTACACACCAAAGCTCTGATCCAGCGTGCTAGAAAGAGAGACAAAGATCAACAGATAGTCCAGCTTCTTAGTCTCGTTTGGCTAATGAAACTTTGAGCTGTGAGCTGTAAAACCGAGCTTTGCTATCCTCCGTTGCAGAAAACAGCCAGTCGAAAGGCTGATCGCGGATCGCTAATGATACCTGCAGATCCTCCGTTGCACGCCAAAGAGGATTAAACCTTCCTCGCTGCAGCCTGATGCTCTAAACTTTGCTTGCAAAGATTCCTCTTTTTCCCACTGCTTCTGCTTGGCTGTGATCAACGATGAAAAGTCTTTGCACGATGCAGCAGTAACATATCCATCAAAAAAATTCTCCCAAACAATTTTTTTTAAATCGATAAATGCTCGAGGCAAAAGATGCTTTTCACCTCATGTTTTCAAAAATTAAATTCTTCAAGCTCAATTGGCAATAAAATAGCATCACGATACTTCGAAAGCATCCAATACGAGACGTTTGTTTTTTGCTCTTGGTACCATACATACACATAACGGGTGCGAGAGGCCATTGCCGAGAGACCAACTGGCGAGCATTGGAAGTTATGACGGCACTCCGGCACGCCTGCTGGCCGCGTCGCAAGCTCGACCTCGATAAGATTCCTCGGGTCGTTCGTTCGCTCTCTCGCCTAGTGCAGCGGACAATGACGGGGAGACAAAGATGAAGAGCTTGACCAACGGCGTCTTCTCTGTTCCTACACCTCCTTTCCTCCGTAGCGGGGGCTTTGGAGGCGAAACACGAGCCGACGTCGCCTGTGTCGTTTCATACAATGAAAGCCAGCGCGATAAAAAGGAAGGGTAGGAGGTGGGCCACGACTTTCCAAGCACGCTCGTGCATTTTGTCAGCCAGTGACTTTTATAAGCTCCGCCGGCGTCGCGAATCGTTCGCTCGCTCCTTCGACTCGAGTTATGTAAACGGTCCGCAGTAGGAGGGAATGAGCGCCGGTCCCTCTTCCTGGGAGATCGCAAATTACGAGAGAGACCTGGGTAGCTGAGACGTGGAGAGAACGCGAAGCGGAGAGTTTTATGAATTAAGCCGATGAAGGAGTTAGTCGAGATAACTGAAGAATCGTTACTTGAGTATTTTAACGTAATCTTTGTCACTTGGAGAAATAGTCAGGTGTGGGAATGAAACTTTGGTGTATGTTTCCTCGTGATAGAATAGGAAAAAGGCCTTAGTACTAGAGTCTGACGCACTTCAATGATCTCTTAGAACTTGTAACTTAAGCTGCATTAAGTTATATATTATTACAATCAACTGTAAATGAAAGCTGAAATGAAACCATAAGAGTTGAAATAAATTTTTTTTTACGATTTGAAACTTCCCTTTGAAAGTTATTTGGGTTTGAAGTCGGGAGTTGAAAGCAAGGTAAAAGTACGTTTGCATTTATAGATGTATACATATTTTTATTTTATTTCTATAATTTCTACCACTGTAACATTTGCACGATAACTTGAAAGTACAATTTTTTTACACTTTAAGTAGTAATGGCTAGTCTGCGGTCAGACGAATTTTTTTACCGAAAATTTGGAATTATATTTTTCCATTTTGGTTAGATTCGATTGATATGGTAATATGATAAGATGTACACGTTTTTTGCATTTACGTTTTCAGTACAACCCAACATTAAAATAGGAACAAATATTAAGTAGTCAATATGAATATTTAGTCAGACACTCACGTTTTTTCTCACTTTTTTCTGTTAAAATCTCAGTATGATGTTTTGTGTGTGGATTTGGTAAAACTTTCGGAAAAAATAAATCTGCACACGGTTGTTGTTTTATTTATTCGTCAATAATTGATCTTTATTCAAACGAGTACCTCGTTCGGTTTTGAACAGGGGGACTTCGTGACTCTTACTTACAAAACTCATAATAAGTCAGTTAAGGAGTTACAGTTAAGTAGTCATTACCAATGAATGGTCAGACACGTACATTTATCTTAGATTCATTTGATTTAATATTTTCACGACATTAACGGTGCGGATTTAATTTAACATAATCCAAAGAGAATATTTAAGTAGTTATCATCAATGTATGGTCAGACATTTAAAAAAAACTTTCTTTCATAACATTAAGTAAATAATTTAAAAAAAGACAATCGAGTAATTACTATCAATGTGCTGTCAGGCGTACATAATTTTTATATCATTTACAGTTAAATCTCGATTTTGAAGATCAAAATCTATCAATATTACATCAGATACATACTTTTTTTCGTATCACCCCTAACTAATGATACTTTAAATACTACAATGAGATCTATGTGAACTCAAAAGTAGTAGGAGATGAAGGGATTTGAGTAGTCATGATTAATGTATGTTCAGACTTTTTTTGCACTTGCTTTTACTCAAACAAATCAAGATTATTATAGACCCAGAAGCTAGAACAAAAGTATTCCTTAGCGCGATAGCATTATCGACGAAGCTAGACGGATTCCTCACTCTTCTCTAAGTTACCCCGTTACGAGTAAAGTGTCGTCGTGCACACGCTTCCCTTGCTCTTCTACATGTCTGCACTTTCGCTTCTCGTCGCCGCATAAGTTTGCATACGAAATTCGCCAACACGTGCAATCACCTCTGAAACCCTTCCTCTTTCCATCCTACACGTATATGTACGTATGCGTGCGTACGTACATATGGAGGTGATAGAATTGCGCCGATCGCAAAATGAGATTTGCTTTGTTTGACACGATCGCGGCTCACAATAAAAAATGTACGTTCTTTCCTTCTCTTATCTTTTCTTACTTGCGGTCTTTTCGTACCTTTTCGCGAAAGGAGGATATCACCATCGGATTTTCCACGGGATTTCTCTCGCCTCTCTCCACCTTGTTCTTTTTCACCGGCAGGATATTTTTCCTCCGAGAGAGACATTCTACGCGTGTATGTATGAGAAAACGAAAGTTACATATCATAAGCGGAAATTGGATATCAAAAATGTATAGCGAGTTAAGTACGGTGGAAATATTTATAAGTTTCGAGATTTCCAGTATGAGAGCGGGTGTTTGCTGGGCCAAAAAAACAGATACATTCTTGCAGAGTGTAGTATGTACGTGGAAGGAAAAAGGAGGCGAGCTTGGACTCGTTAACAAAAACCACGGACAGCTCAGCTATCTTATTTTCTCTACTAGCAGTTCGATGCTTCGCTGTACATTTATTTGCTTGTGCACGCTCGCCGTGCTTTTTTTTAATACAAAACTTTTGGGAATGGAAAATAAATGCCAACGCGTTCATTTAATTGTACGTTACGCCACTAGGGTGGAGAATGCTATTTGGCGGCCACGGGCCCACTTTCATCCTGCCAATGAGGGGGGGTGGCAGGCTACAAAACCTGTGGTAGGGGTATTGGGGGCAGATCCCTAATGGGGAATTGGTGGGGCTTAAAAAACTGACTGATCGTTCGTTAAATTAAATTTTTACAAACTTTTTACAACTATTTTGCGAACAAAAAAAAAATAAACTAGATGGAATGAGAGTATTAGTATAAAAAAAAAAAATTACCACCACAGAGTAACATTACGATTGGCTCTGTTCTCTTAATAAAAGGTCACCTACCAGCACTAACTTGTTCAACTCGTTAAAAAAAATTTTTTTTTACTTGTTGACATTCACTGCGCCCTCGGTAAATAAAGCTCGCATCTGGGGCGTGTTTTTATTTAAATGTCTTTCCGAAGCATTGTATTAGTCCTCCAGAGTTATTTGATGTCAACAAAAATCCGATGAAATCTGTTTAGTTTTGTTTACTTAATTATAGACATATTAATAACTTGGGCATCAGCCACAACTATGAATTAGTCCCACATGTGGCTAGAGTTGCAAAAAATAAGTACAAATGAATCACACAAGTGTGGTGGCATGGCACGTAACGGTGGGTAGGAAATAGGTACTTTCCACACTGTAATCACATTTTCCCATTAAATAATCTCTGAAGTAGTCTGATGACTTTGAAATATTTATCAAGTCCATACTTTCTCTGAATTCTGGAATATTCAGTCTCCAAATCACCTACAGTAATCATTAAGGTATGAAAGTTTTGGTACTTCGGTGGTACTTGGTTCATGTTTTAGAATTTATAAAGTATAATTGGAATGTAGTGTAAGGGATAGCTATCGATATTTCCAATGAAACAGTATTCAATACAGAAAAAAAAAATTTTTATCAAAAATTAAGAAAGTTAGAAATAAAATTGTAAAACAACCTTTTATTTTCTTCTTGTTAAGTTCCAATCAGTAGAGTAAAAAAAGTTTATAATTAAAAAAGTTGTATGCATCATAAATAGACATCTGATGTACATACAATAAAACAAAGTGGGTAGTTGTACCACAGGTTAATATGAATTTTTTCAATTCTAATTTACTTACATTTAACGCGAAATTCAAGCGGTTTGCTCCGAGTTTCCTGGATGTCATTGGTTGCCGCGCAAACGTACAGGCCCGCGCTGCTTCTGGTTACGCTTTGAAGCACGAGACTTTGATTAGACCGAATGATCCTGGCGGACGTGTTGTGCGTCAGAACCACTCCCTGAAATTAAAAAGCCAGACGTTTCGGATGTACATTTATTATTTTAAATTTACCAACTAGTGCAAGATTTATAAATTCAATATAACATATTAAAGCCACTTTGACTGATGCAATTTAGTAAAGCTTAGGTACATTAATTTAAATATGAAAAGGGGAGTATAAAATATAGATTAGATGAAAATTGAAATTTCAATTCATTAAGAGTATCTTATGAACAGGATTTTGTAAGAATATCTGAGAAAAAGTAATTAATTTGATCAAACGATGATTAAAAGCAACTGATGGCCGATGGTCGTAGATCCGATACTCTCGAGCTATTACTCAGCAAAACGTTGAAATCTTTTTATACCCTCTTTCTTCCCCTCTTCCCAAGAGTAAAACTGATGGACTGAAAAAAGGACGTCCACGAATGCAAAATAATTATTCAATAGTCAGAAACAGGAGCCCCCATATCGAGAACTCGACGCAACCAGTCACTGGGGACAGAGAGAGGGAGAAGGGAAAATTCGAGCCCTTGTGCATCCCTCCGCGATATTGCAATTTTCAATAAAAGAATTTTTTCGTTTGGAGCTTCTCTCATCTCCTGGCTCGTGCGCGCTTGAATTATTTGCTGGCGATCGAAGTGGAAAACTCGTGCTACGGTCCAACGTTGCTAACACGCCATAGGCTGCTATTGCGTCTGGTCACTCTCGTTCTGCACCCGTACGTGTCTAAAATACAGATACATAAGTTGGTGCTCCTCTTGGATAAGAGTCATAGCGTAGAGTGTGTAGTGCATGGCTGGTGCTTGGCTTTTAATACTAATGGGATGATCGATCTTAAAATCTGTTAACTTGCAGCCTCCAACTAAGCGAAAGTCTTACTTGTTCTACTGTATACGCTGGAACAATGTAGATGTATTTATGTAGATTTCCAGACGGAGGAGAGGAAGGATGTATTCAGGGATGGGGGAATCCTAGTCTACATTCGATGAACAGTGTAAGGTCTCCCGCGTGCCAATAACTTTTGAAGGATTGCCCGTTTACGAGTATATATGGACGAGAGGGAGGCTTTGCAGGTCAGATGGGATTGGACTAGCGAGAAATCGCAGTAGAGATACGAAAAAGTGGCTACAATTATATACGTTTTTTCGTTCCCTTTTTGTTTGACAATCTCTTTTCATTGGATACATCCACCCAATCGCAAAGCGTGGTCTAGTTATCAGTACTTCTCCCTTCCTCTTACTCTCACTTCTCTCATAGCCACTTCCCTTTAGATTGACCCTCGAAACTGCTATTTTCCGCCCTCCGGTGATTTTGAGAGGCTGGTACTTCCTCGGGCGAAAAAGCAGTTTTCCGGAACTTGTTCGAAAAGTCTCCTTTACGAACCTCGTTACGTCCCTCGCCTTCGGCTCGGGCCGCAAACCTCTCGGTTCGCAAACAGAGACTTTTCAAACTCGTAGGAAAACTACTATTTTTTTTCCTTTATAGTACAGGGCTGTGAAATCTTTTTCTGTCGATTCAATGAAATCTGCCTGCTGATGCGCAAAGACAATCGGGAATCGATTTGAAACGAGACCGTTTGAATCCAACCCCCCCCCCCCTTTCTCACACTTGTTTTCCGTTCCTGTCTCCAGCCATTTTGCCTCTCTAGTACGTGGCTTACGAGCTTCGAAAGAAAAACACGGATCGTACAAAAAGAGGAAAATAACAGGGATGATAAAGCAGAAGCTTGTATGCTTGCTAGAGCCACGGAAAAAAATGCAGTGGAGCAGTTGGCTCGTTCTGAAAATATAGCTTCCGTCAGAGACTGATTCCGTTCAATTGTATTGTAACGGGGGGGAGGTTTGCTTCTACGATCGCGACAAAGATAATGAAAATATACGAGCAAGCTTGGGGTGCAGAGGTCTGTAGTATTTTACTCGTTACACCGGTAGGGTAGTATTTTCGTTGTTCTCTTGTGATTTACACTTTTTCTGAATTTTTGAAGAAACTAAAAAAAAAATCAATAAGGAATTAGCATGTGAATTTCATACGAACTAATTCACAGTTCTTTGCCTTAGTTTTTTAAGAAAAAAAGAATGTTACGACATGTCGTGCACGCGTTTTTAATTAAATCGGATTGTAAAACCACTTTTCTGACAAATTGAAAATCCTACATTTATGTCATTTCAAGCCACAAAAAGGTAAGCAAAGAATACATTCCCTTATCTATTCACCAGCTGCTTTTAGTTAGCTTATAGTGGTATAATAACAAAAAAAAAGTCAGCATTTGAAAGAGAAGATTACGTTCCCCACCGAGCTTTCTTTCCAAGAGCCAAGAGCAGCGAAGGCGCTGAGGAAAAAAAGTTCGTTACAGCCTCCTTCTTTGTGATGAACACGAGATTTTCTTTTCAGCATCTCTTTTTGTTCCCCAAAAAATACATGACTTCAAGCGCTGCAAAGCCCTGTGGTACCGTGGCAGCTAGCAACCTTCTGGCCTCCTCTCCTTTTTTTTTTTTTTTTTTTTTCTCTTCTGCAAGAATATCGCGATCGTGGTTCGTTGAGATGTGCAAAAGTGGAGGCTTAATCTCTCCTTTTTTCTGCACAAAGGTAGGGATTTTTTTTTTCTGAGGTAACAATCCCAAAGCTGCTTCTGTCTATCTCACATACGATCGGGGGTGGATTCATTTGCTTGTGGTGTGGGGGTACGTGCGTGAGCTCTTGGGATATTAAGAGGCTTTGCTGTGGTGTTGCATATATTTTAGAAAGTAAAAGCTTTTTTTTCAGCTTTGAAGTACGACCAAGTCAAAGAGATGCATTGCGCCAAAAGGTTGCGGATTACGAGTCAAATTCGTTTGATATCCCTTGTTTTACTTTTTGTTTGCAGAATAATAACGTGAACTTTTGAAACGACAATTTTTTTCTCTATGAAATATATTTTTTTCTAGTGTTGCTGGTGCAATAGACTACGTTGTATTTGCATAATATATACATTACGGACATTAAATACTTAAAAAACTAAGTACTAATGTATTCCATCTTCGACTGTTGTTTACGAGATGGGTAGTTTTAAAATTCTTGTTTTATATTAATATTATTATTCATTTACTCTACTTTTACGCGCTGTGGAATACATTAAACACAGCAGCATACGACTCGTTCTAGGTCAAGTTATATTCCATAATATTTTTTTCTCAGAACAACCGTCAAAAAAAGTACCAAATCCATTAGTAAATTCGTAATGAGCTAGCAAAGCTCGGTTCATTTCCAAGAAAGAAAAGTCAAGAAACGCCTTCCTCAAGGACTGCACGTGAAAACAAATTGTCGCGGTGGGATGCAATTTCCGTGAAATAATTTCACCACAATCTCATGGGTCGGCGGGAGAGTGCAAATTCTTCGCGACGCGGGTGCCAGCTGGAATAATGCAATCCAAGAAGGAGAGTACAGGCCAAGAAAAACGTTTGGTACGAGTGGAAAGAGCGGAGACCTCGAATAAGGAAGCAGAGTTGGTCCAGCGTAAGCTCGGTTTCACCTCCCGTAGGCTGGCCCCAGCTCTCTCTATTAACGAGACTAAGTTGATTAAACTAGATTGTAATCTGCGTAGCCGGCAGTGCGGTTGGAGTATCGGAGATAACTGCGAGGCGATTTAGCGGAGCGCTTAGCGTAGGCCGCGTCTTGGTTAAATCCTGGGGTTTACCTTCAATTATTTCCCTGTGGCAGGGAAGACAGAAAGAGCCACGGGTATCAAGAGGGCCCGGGTTGCCCTTTGCGGTTGTCGTAGCGGCCAACGCTTTGTCCCACCTTCCTCTGTCTCTTCCCGCTAATGTTTAACCGCGACTGACTCCAAATAGAGGAGCTATGTCTTTTGACTTTGATGCGACGCCCTTTGGCTGCACAAAGGACGAAAATTCCTACTAGTTGGACTGGTGAGTCGGCAAATTCTGAGTATGCGATCGAATGGATCCCTATTCTCTGAGTTCCTTCAGGACCAAAGGACATTGCAAAAGTGGTAAATTCATTTATTTGTCTGGACTCGGTGTACATTCAATCAATTGTGGTTGTGTAACTTTTTGTTCAACCGAAATCTCAGAACGGGGGGTAAGAGAGAGTATCTGTAATTAATAGAAGGAGCAGGAGGAGGCAGAGTCAGAAAAGTCTAATGAAACTAAATTACGCTCGGCCATGTATCCTCAGACTCCCAATATCGCGTAAGCCTTTAATAACCATTGCCCGTTATTAAATTATCCGTTTATCATCGAAGCTCTGATTAATCTCGAGCTAGGAAGATTAAAAGCTCCCTCGGCTCGTCTCTAGTCGCCGAGGGCTGCTACATTAATTGCTGGATTCTCAAGGACCAGAGACAAGATGGCTCTGACACTGTTCGAGATTACGTGCGGCGACGAATTCTTGAAATATTTTTTTTTTTTAGTTAAAGGAGAAAAGAAGGAGGGTTCTTCTTTTCTTTCGTAAGATGGAAGTCAGGCAGTCTTAGTCATTGAAAAATTGACGAGATGGACCACTACCATTCCCAATAGCCCAGCTTCTCTATTTTCTCTTAGTATTTATTTTTTTTTTTTTTTCTCTTTTTGTTCCTTCGTAGTCACCTTACCTTGTCCAATCTAGTCTTCCACCTGCTGCGCGCGACTGTGCTTCACCAGCCGGAAAATTCGCCACGCGTCGCAGTTTCTCTCTTTTATCGTTGTCTTTTCCGTTTCCCATTTTTCCCGTAGCCTCGTGCTTGTTTGCCCGTCGCCTTGCACGCGAAGGTAACCACGCACATGGGTATAGGTCATCTTGTTCTGTGCAGCGAGGCGCGAGAACCCTTGGCTCGAGATTTTCCGCGTTGAGTTGCACGCCTCAAAGTTTTCGATGTGTCCCGGGAGCTTGTTGGGCCACACCTCTAGCTCTCCCCAGGATAAACATTGCCCACCGACCGACTTTGCTTTGTTTCGTATTTACGCTGATAGTGGCAACGATTTACTCATATGCATCTCGTTCTTTTCTTCCTATCTTGGTCGTTTTTGCACTCTTGTTTTTATGATTATTCATTAATTGATTGTGTACAGAGCAATCGATTAATTGTACCTGCTTTGTATACGATCGAGTATGAAAATAAGGAATACGAGAGCATCAGGGATAACCGTGAATTTCTGTAATGAGTTTTCGATTTAGTTTATTTTCATTGAGAGATATTGCTTTCTCTATTTCGTCATAGTATTACAATGGTATAGTAGAAAGCTTCCATGAATCACTGTCCATAACTCTTTTCCCCCCTTGTTTTGTCAGAGTTTTTTCACGGCAGCGGAGAACGATCGGACAGGAGAAACGCTCTGATCCTACCAATCTCTTCTCGGGAATACGAGGAAAAGGGATCCTTGAAGGAGTTGCGGCCAACGGGACACAATTGGTTGGTTCGAGGTTGCCCAGAGGAGTTTTACAAAAAGAGGAAGAGGGAGGCCGAGCGTACATTCCGGTCAGACGGTGGTGTCCTGATTCTTTGAGAAATTGCCAGCAAACCGAGGCTCTATACGGCTCCCTTTTTGCTCTCTTCTCCTCTCATATCCCGATGCGCGGTTTACTTTTTTCCCGCGATGGATCGACCCTCCCCTAGTGTCTTTGGTCGATCTTGCTGCATATACTCTCCTGGAGAATTTTTCGTGCTCGATCCTTACGCTGCAATTCTTTGGGTTATGATTTAGGGAAGTCTTAAATTAAAGCCAAAGTGCGCAGGTGGTGGGAGCGTGGATAAAGTTTTTATGCGGTGCATAACTGTAAGTGTGTGCACATATGACAAAGGATGGGTTCTCTGGGTTTTTTAACCTACCTACCACGTTCATAAATTACATTACGTTTTTTTTTGTTTTTTTAATAGTTTGAAAAATTAAATAAAGCCATCGATGAAAAATGGAGATTTTAAGAAAAAGAATTTTTTCCATTCTCCTACTTGAAAAATTGAAGCAAACTTAATGAAACTTGGGCAAATATATTTTATTTAGTAAGTAACTGTCTAATTCTCTTAAAATATTCAAGTGCTCTTATATGATACATATACACCATAAAATTGGTTTTACATTTTACAACAATGCATTCATTTATAGATTCTTAATTTTGTAAATAAATCGATAAAAACGTTTACAATGATGAAAGCTTAAATTTCTGCAAACTCATCGACTTAATCATTTTTCTGGGAATTCCAAGAGCTTGTAAAAAAAGAAGTCCCATGAGTAGTTGTCGATGGCCCATTTCGCGTGGAAAAATTAGAGTAGACAGTACAAAGTGCAGATAAGCAAGCGTCCGGAAAAATAAATTAAGTGTGCGCATCGGTAAGTAGCAGCAGCGCCTCGCACGAAAGGAGACTCGACGGGACGAGCACAGGTTCTTTTGAAGCGCTCCCCCGGGAGCTCACATGAATGACCGCGCACCAGCTGCCACGTTCTCTCCTCCTTTTATCTGTCTCATCTCAACTCTTTTCTGCTACGTTTTGCCCCCTCCACCCTTGAATCTATTTCATCTCACGCACTTTTCCTGCACTGACTGCTTTTATGCATGCAAATATTTTTATATCATTCCAGTAATAATTTTATGTCTTTCATGTCCCGTTCTGTTTTATTATTGTTGTCACAGCGACGCGTAGTTTTTATTGTCAGGAAAGATATTAAAATCCTTTTACGGTGTGCTCTTGCGTTTCATTGATTTCCGTCGAGTTTGATTACACACTAAAAGCACTCTTTGACAATTTTTACCGTCTGTATTTGATATGTCCAAAGATATTTAAAATTCAAAGCAAATTCGATACACCTCGAAATATCTCAGGATTACGAGGAAGAGAAAAAGCACACAAGTTAATCATAAGAGTAGGATGCAGTGAATAATGTAAAGAAGGATGTAGTGAATAGAAAAAGGACAGATTGAAGTTTAGAGAAAAACTAACAGCAGACTTTCTCGTGGATTTCAAAGAGGTGGAAGGTAGTCGCGTAGTTGTAACAGCTTGCACTGTGCACTCGCTTCGCACTTCGACTATCATCAATTTAGACGGTCGTCTGTATTTTGCTTTCTCATCCTGTACGCTGTATACGCTAGCCAAGCAAAAACTATTCGTTCATCGTTACTCGCTCGTTTACTTCACCGTTTTCCACGTCAGTCACTCTCTTTTTTGCATCCTCGTGAGTCTGCTTATTTTTTATTTCCTCAACTTTTTGGCTTACAAGCGCATTATGTATTGGAACCGAGTGAGAAAATAAAGTAGAATAACTTGAGTTTGGTTAGACGCTTGAAAAAGTAGTTCATTTGATCTACTCGATCTATATGAAATGCATTTACACAATTCGAATAAAAAAATTCTATAAGAACGTCAACGGTCTATTGAGATCAAAGAAAAACATTAAGAAGTACACCTCTAAATTCTACTAGACGATCGAGAAAATCATTAATTTAACAGGTTTGATCTACAAAATTTTTATTTTTAACCATTAAAATACATACGAGAGTCGTTTATTGGATGCAACTATGCAAGCTGTATCAAAATTAAGTAGTACAACTTGAATTGAGTCAGACGCCTCAAAAAATAAAATCGAATTGGTTCATGTAAAATTTATTCGTAATTCATTAAGTGATATAATCCTGGGCCAGGTTACTGTGGCCAACACACATAGATGTGCGCCAGTACTTAACTAACTTAAACTAAATGTTTGAAAATATTAAACTTTCTAGTGTACGTGAATTGATCATTGGGATGAGTATAATCGTTACGTAGTATAACTCGAGTTTGACCATGCATTAAAAAGTAACTTGTTTAATTCATTTGAATTATAAATATCTTATTACAACTATTTTAGTAAAAAAATCTACGTATAAATTAATTTTTTATATGAATCAAGTATAGAAATAAGTAAAAAAAGTCGAGTACAGTCAGATGCCTAAGAAAATCATTCATCTTATCAACTCGACATATTTACAATTTATTTGCAACTATCTGTTATAGTAATGTTATTCTAAAACTGAATGTGAACCGATCATTGGGATTAGGTAAGAAAATAAGTAGTACAACCCAAGTTTAATCAGACTCCTACGAAAATAATTCGTTGAATCAGCTTCATCTGTTTTAAATTAATCTTAAACTGTTAATTTAAAACAATTTCTATATACACAAATTATTAAATTGAATGAAGTATTAAAATGAAGTAGTATCACTTGAGTTTGGTCAGACATACTTTTTACATTATAATTAATTTAATCAGATTTATCTACTAACAATATATTGGTAAAGCCTTCATAAGCAATTATACACTTAAGATTATTATTTATAGTAATTAGTATGAAAACTAAGTAGTAAAGCTCAAATTTGGTCAGACATAAAATAAGCCATCTACCTCAGTAGCTCGATCTTATTTGAACTGGTTTACTTTTACTTTAACAAGAAAATGCTAAACTTACACGAATTATTTACTAAATTTTTTATTTATGAGTATAAGGGACGAGTTGGCGAGTATTAAATTTCGTCAAGTATTCAATCGTGGACCACCCTCACATTTACGTGGCTGTATTCCATTACGAAAAAAGTTCGAGGAAAAAAGCACGTAAAGACGGAAAGGGAACGAGAGAAAAAGATGGATGACGCGTAGCTGGTAAGCATTCGGCGCTCGAGGCGAGAATGTGCCAAAATAATTTAGCGTCCACTAGGGGAGGGAGAGCTTGAGGGTGGCTACGCGACGAGCATTCCGAGCCTCCAGATGTGATTCAATTCCTATTTTGGGGAGGTATGGGCCGAGAGAAGAGGAGGAGGACTTGGCAATTAGTATGAGGAGGCGGTGACGCCACTGCGATAATTGCTTCCCAAGCGGTCAAGCCGCTCAAAGCTGTAGAACAAGTTTGCGCTGTTAGCGGACTGGTTGCCACAAAGTATTGGAAAGATTTTTTTTCCAGAGGGAGAGAAAGAAAGGACAAAAAGTTATCGGTACAAGTCGTGTTTTATGACAGTGCTGTGTGTTCCTTGGCTTTTTGCTGTGAACGGAGGTACAAGCTCTGAGGTCCAATAATTTTGAAAATCTATTAAAAATACAGGTCACGATGGCAAGTGACGTCAACTTTTGGTCTCACTGTTTTCATGGCACGTAAATGTGACGAGATCCATTGTTCGTTAAACTTTCTTTATCAAATCTGAATCAACCATTTTGAGGAAACTAGAAAAATCACAAGTAACCACAGTAGAGAGCACCCAATTCCTGAGAAAAAACGACACACTCGAGGAAGCTTTAAAGGGAAAGAGACCGCTGGGACGCGAGTTACCGACTCCGCATCGGAGAAAGAAGACGGTCGCGTGGTCGTAGTGTTACCAACGACAGTGAATTTTCCGGGCCGTTAACTGCTCAGCCAAGTTGGTCGCGATGGCTGTTCCTGTGTACGCGTGGCTGTATACCACTGTTACAAAAGCAGCGGTATCAGAGCAAAGCCCGATGGCTCGACGCGCGTAACTCGGGGGATTACAAATGACCGTTATTAACGCTGGAGACTCGAGTTGGCGTGGCCCCGCGCTCGTATCGTAAAGCATGTCTCTTTGCGCTGCTCTGGACGCACGCAGCTGCCACAGTGCAACTACTGTGGAGAGTAGGGCTTCCGCGAATGCACCAGTGGCTGTAGTCTAGGTTCACGTAAATCTTGGTCCTTTTATTCTTGCGGATCGTAGCCGAAGGACGCGTTGACACGAAGGGAGGGATGTAGGGAGTCCGCTGCTTTTTACGAGGCCGGTGGGCGAACGGGTGTGCAAATTATCCCTGAAAGCTCCGTGATAATCCCTTTACGCGGTCTTAAATCATTCGTCTTAATGAGACGGCCACCGCCAAGTTAATCTCGACTCCGGACTGTTTCTCGTTTCCCCATTTATTTTCCTCGCACGCTCCGAGCTTTTCCTGAGGGCCGTATAACGTATAATACAGGTGGGAGTCGTGCCTGCGCTTCGGGCGCAAGGGTGTCGGGAGCACGGGACTACCGAGGTTGCTGCATTTGCATAGAGCACCGGCCTGTGTTTTTTCTCGTCTCCTATTTGACTCGCTTTCAGTTTTTTTTTTTTTTAACTTTCAGCTTTGGTTTTTGCTGGAGAAGTTATTTAGGCAGGTACGGGAGAAAGGAGAGACTACATATGATGACCGGTCATTTTACGTGTTTTTTTACGAATAAAGTTCGATAAGCGGAAAATAATATTATTCCAATCGACACGTAAACTTAACTCAGAATATTGATCTTACGCCACGAAGAGAGACGAATTTTCAAATGAAATTGAACTTTGTCTTCAAACTTTTTCAATTCAAACTTTCTTTTGCAATGGTTTCGCTGGCTCACTGCGATGGCCTTTTGTCGACTCTCAATGAATAATCCTGACTCAATAATTAATAGTCGTATAACATTTTTTTTTTTTTTTATACTGTTCGACCAAATTACCGACAAGATAATCTCATCGTCGAATAAAACTCTCGAAAACACTCGAAGCTCTTAATACCTCAGCTTTGGCATCAAATTCATAAAGTTGCAGGGATGCAGCTTGCGAGTACATTTTTACCTCGGGGGGAAAAAGGTATGCGAACACGTAGCCGAAAGCTAGCTGGCGGCTGTACAGTAGAGAGAAAAAAAGAGAGAGGACGGAAGTGGTCGTGGAGTGAAATATCGAGCAGAGCATAAAAGTTTAAGATCGTTTTGTTGCATGGCACACTGGCGAGCACAAAAAACACGCAGTAGTTGCCGTGATCTATCGCCGCAGCGAAAAAAGAGCGAGGAAAGGGTGCGAAGTGGAGGGAGCGCAGCATGCTTCTTCACACCCGAAGGATCGAGCTCAGCTGCAGTGGTAGAATTTTTGCGCTACTCCAGTACTTTAACTTTTGTATCTGCATGGAGATTGGAGTACGACTGGCGCTCCGGACAGTAATCATTCGCAGATTAGTTGTGACTTCAAGCCTAGGGGGCAACTTTTTAAAATTTAACTGCATTGTTAAAAGTTGTCAAATTAAATACGCGATTTGAAAACTGTAACAACCGAGGAGCGAAAAACTTTGTTTCCTGAATCGTCACTGATGATGAACACGACGTTTTTACTCAGCAATTCAAGTTAAATTTAACAATCTCGTAGAAAATGTTACAAACAAGCAGCATGCCATTTTTGATTCTGCACTTTCTATCCAGACATCGATGGTCCTCTCGGCTACATTTTCACCGGCACACCAAAGGGAATGTATATCGATTTCGCGGTAATACCAGACCCGCCACTCACTTCCTAATTCCTCATCAGCAGCGCTGGTTATTATATCCGATGCGAGCAGCTATTTTCTCGCTCTCTCTTTTTTCGCCGCTATTTTTCAATTCTCACCCTTCGCAAGCAGCGTCGCGAATCTCAATCGCGCCGAAGAAATAGATTGATTCACGGTTGGTTAAATCGAACCTCGACACGCAAAGAGAGGGAGAACACAGGGGGCAGGACTGGCGAGGGACTGGCTTTTCGCTCACTGTGCGATTTCTCTTTATTCCATTTCGGAGAGACTCTGTTTATCTTCGTCCGGTCTCTCGAGCCCCCTTCCCCAGGAGGCCTCTCGCTTTCTTCTTCATCCGGCAGCGCGCTATATGCAACGCACGGAGCACTGAGACGTATATTGAATCGAATCTCGCGTGCGCATGTGTTTAATGTTGCACGTCGCGATAGGGAGAGAGAAATGCACGTCCAACGGGCATTTATGTGTGCGTACGTGTGCCCATTGGATTGTGCGTTTGACCGTGTTTGCGAGGGGAAGCCTTTCACCTTTCCTCTCACATGCAAACAAGCTATCGTACGGTTTAAAACTTAGACCGTAATGTTGCAATATCTAAGTATTTGCCTTATACGTTACATACACCCATCTCATCACCAGTGGATAGATTTGCGATTGTCTGAATGTCTGGTTTTTTTTTGCGATGACAACCTTTTCTTGATCAACCTATTTACAATTCTTTTGCAACAATCTCGTAATGTTATTTGAAAACCGAATGAGAACCGGCCATTGGGATTAGGAATGAAAATAAGTAGTACAACTCGAGTTTAATCAGACTCCTACGAAAATAGTTGGTTGAATCAGTTTCATCTATTTGAAATTAGTTTTCAACTGTTAAATTAAAAAAAAAAAAGTATAAACAGAGATCGTTGAATTAAATAAAGTATGCAGGTGAAGTAGTACAACTCCAGTTTGGTCAGACGATTGAAAAAATAATTCATTTAATTGGCTTTACCTATTGATAATAATTTCGCCAAAGCCTTTATAAAAAATAGTTGGAATTAGCATGAAAATCAAGTAGGAAAAATCGTAGATGAAAGCGTGGATCGGAATATTACAACATCTAAGCGTATGTATAAAACGTTAACCATACATATATATGTATTAAACATAAACTACGCCATAAAGCATGAATACGCATATCATCATCAGTGGATAAATTGCTATTGTCCCGACAGCTTTTATCAACGATTTCTTGGATTAATTTCAGGATGGACACTTCAATAGCGATGTCGAGAAATGAATTAATGATAGAATACATCTGGTACAATTAGTAAGAAGAAAACGAACATGTAAGAACGAGAAAAACCAAAAAAATCAACGAGTCATGAAAACAATTTGCCTAGCTCAAGTGGCTACGGTGATAAGCCGGCAGAGTAATCGACTGGCGTTCGGCGCGTGACTCATTAAACGAGAAAAACACTCTTTGCTCACATACATCATACAGAAAAATAGCACACGGAACAAAAAGATTCTCAGGAAGCCGAGCAGTTGAATGAAAACAAAAAGGCTGTGTGAATTCGTGGCCATAAAAATTCTCGACGCTCGAGCTCGGCCATTGTTTCTTCTCATTGCGACGTTGTTAAAAAAAAAAGAGTTCCAACGTGTGTTCCTCTCTCACGGTAAAACTCACTGGATGTGTACGTTTTCAGGACTATAGATGCGCAAGGGTCGAAGAAAAGACTCGGGTACTACCGCTTGTTAGTTTGACTCGCTTTGCCATAACGGAAGAGTAAAAAAAAGATAAGAGCCAAGGAAAGCTTGCGGTGAAAAATGAAAGGTGCCCATTAACGAGACAAAAGCTATGCGAGCGTATTCGAGGGACGTTTTTTGCGTGCATTTTTTCATGCTTACGAGCAAAGTCAAGTGCCGTTAGCGTTGTAAGCGTGACGTGGTTTTGAACGAGCTTGCGTGGGTTGTATTTCAAAAAATGACAAGTTTTCTGGTGGCTCGTGCATTGATTGACGTACGTGTTCTTTCGAACGGAAAACTCTGTCCACGAGTAAAATGAAATTTCCTAAAAATAAAGGGGAGTTGAGAAAAATGAGCATTGATGCGAGTAGTTTACATTTTCAAACGTGGATGTGAGGGGAAAAAAATGAATAACGCATCTCGCGTTTCGAAGTGATTACAAAACCATTCCCGAACAGGAGAAAAGGCAATCCACTATGCACAGAAATAGCGGAGAGTCGAAAAGATGCTTTTGAAAGCGAATGGGCGCTGAAAGAAGCACTATGTATATACCCGGCAAGAGTTCGAAAAAGAGGTTTGGCCACCGGGTATAAGGCTCGAACGGCGATTGGTTAGTCAATGGACGGAGAACGTACAATACAGGACCCCCACGATTGTCCGCGCGAGTGCACTCTTGCGAAGGAGTGTGGGCTTTCGATTTAATCACCGCTCTCCAGTATATACGCAGGTCAGGCCACGCGTATACACGCGAAAGTACACTTGTGCGGTATACTTCTTTCGGTGTATAACGCCAGCCTCCTCCTTTTTTACTACGCATAGGGATGAAAGAGGGGCCATTCTTACCTTCGTCTTTCCTCCTTCTTTCTCTCTCACTCATTTTGAATCGTTTCTCTTTTGCGCGCGGCAGCTCCGCCCTCCTTCCTCCCCTCGGTATCCTTATCCTCGCTGCCGCTCTTTACGACTTTAGCGCAGAGGTGACGCTTACGACCGCGAGGACGATCTCACGAGCGATTTTTAAGGCCTCCCCGGGATTTCGGAATGCGATTGCCTCCCCCTCACCACGAGCAGTGGTATTCCCCGGAGCTTCTCCGGGGGATTCAGCTGGATTGGAATGTCGCTATACCGCTGCTGCTGCTACAGTCAGGCGTTTGCGAGCGGCCCGTAATTACTGCCTCGTATAAACGCGGGATTTGACGAGCTTATCGCGTCCTTCCTCCCGATGGCTGTGACTCGAGCCGAGAGGGAGGTATTTCCTTGTGATTTTTATGGATCGATAGTATGCTGCAGGTCCTTTTTTTCTTGCTCCTCTGGTCCCTCCAAATATTGGACGGTCAGGTCACGAGGTGAGGTCATCGAGGGGAGAATGTTCATCTAATGGGAAATGTGGATGCAAAAAGTGGAGATTGAAACGAAAAAGATGTGGTGGTCAACGGGTCAAGAGCGTGATGGGCTTAACTTTCAGGTCATTTTCAAATTGGTTTTTTTAAGCAGAGCCGAGCATGGCTCTAAATTCCTTTTTATCCGAATGGTTTCGTGTCGTATTGGAAATCGCTTGAGTTAGGAAATGATTTTTCTTTTTGTTTGCATTTTTTACCCACGGACTTTTTAAACTAATTAAAATATTTACGTACACAAATTAATGAAAACTTTTGTTGCACGAAAGGTAAGATAACAGTGTAAAAAATCGTAAATACAGGTAATGGCTATTTCAGAGATAGGAAACTGTTTTCACTGTGGAAACAGATTTCGGACTTTGATTACGTATTTTAATCTGGTAATGCACAGTGGTGTACCTGTACTCGTATGTATAGATTTTTTTTTTACTTTTAAATTCAGTTTTGATTTCCCTATCTAATTTACCCTGTTAAGTAATTAATTTTCAAGTTGTTTGGATGAGAAGTTCTGAATAAACATATCAAAAATTGAATAATTAATTGGAGAACTTGTTGGTTAAATTTATAATAAAATTTTGAATTGATAAAAAAGTAAAGCTCTTTTGCCTTTTCTCATTCATCGTAGAAAATAAGAAAAGGGTGGGACGAGATAGGTAAAACCGACTCAGATCGTATTTTTGAGATGCAATTTTGTTGAAAATCTTCACCAGACAAGGAGTTTTTTGTGTCTAGCCGCTAACTCTGCGCTCACTTTTTACATTCTTCGGTAAGAGCTGCTCCAGTATGCCTCGACATCTTTCTGTTTTTCTTGACAAAACCTCTTTTTATTGCTACGTAATTTTCTACTTAGTAGGTAAGAAATTTTTTCGAGACGATCACCTGCCTCTTCTCTTAGTCTGCTTTTTTTTATGTGTGCGTAATTGCAAAAAAGCTCGTGTTTATTTAAAAATTAAATTTTCTCGCATTAAAGCCATATATTTTGTTCTCAAAGTAAGAAGTGAGATGAGAGAAATTGTTTGTTTCTGTAAACTAATTTATAATTACAACAGTACTATCTAGACGTTCTTGTAAGCAAAGTGTGCTTATTGCAAAGTAATAAGTTGAAAATGTGCGACTTTAAATTTGTTTCATCTTACAACTCACAAGTTTCTATAATTTATGAATTCACCATTCACATTGCACTAGCAAATTAACATATTTTCCTAACGATCGAACAATATTTTTCCATTGACCGGCAAAACCGTGACTTTATTTTAAAAATATAGTGTCGAAATTTGTGATAATTTTACAGCTACCGACCACGATATACTTCAGCGAAGCTCTCGCAGCATACTTCACGCAAAAAAACACAGCAACGTGAATTTCACAAGCAAAAACAGAGAAAGAGGGAGCGCCCACCGCTGCAAAATTGATAAACACGATGCCATAAAAAACGGGGCAGGGGGCATTTAGCCAAGCGGCACAGCTGCTGGATACTTAACATCGCTCGAGCGAACGGCTAGCCGCGTTAGCGCGAGATAAATCGCCCGATCATTTTTCAAGCGCTTTCGCGCTTAAACTATTTTTCGTCACTTAGCCGCATTGAGAAATAAAAAAAATACCCCGTTGCCTTTTTACGATACTTTAGCTGCACAGCGTATATAGCCAATCGGGACTCAGTTAGGGCTCATACATTATGTAAATGAGGAATTTAAAGTTTCAGGCACGTATTTCCCTAAGGGCGTTGCTATTAGCGATAAAGAAGAGACCTCTTAGTCTTCTGCCAAGGGCTTGGTCGTACGTAAGTGAGCAGTACTCAAGCATTCCCACGAAAAAAACGCTTGTGAGAAATCTCCCAAAATAAAAAAAAAATCTTACTTCTTGGATGGATGTTTTACTAGAAGTTAATACATAAGTACTCACGTTATGAATCCAGGTGAGCTTTGACCACGATGGATTCGCTTTGATTTGACACTCGAAGTAGACATCATCGCCCTCTTTGATGTCCCCGGCGTTGAGTGACGTTCCCAGCCTTAGGGACACGATTGGTGCATCTGTCGCAACAATTTAAATATAATTAAAATCACATTTTTCAGTACTATCAGGTGATAAAGTCCTATGTTTTGTATCCCACATTCAAGATAACCAATATCAAACAATCTAATTTCCTTTTGCTATTTTTTGTTGTACAAAAAAATTTTTTTTAATGTATGTCTCGTATTTTTTATTTTTATGATAAGGTACGATGATTACTTGTTATATTTTTGAAGATTTTCTTCGCTTACACAAGTTTTTGTGAAAAAAGGTATTATTATTATTGACAATTGGATCCTTGGCCTTAGATTGATATAAGTATTAGAAAATTTTAAACTCTTTGTATTTTAATTCATCACACACGGGGAATCCCATTTTCTACCCTTTTCTTGTGTCATCATTTTAACCCTGCTGAATATAGATAAGCAAACCGAGGACAAACTTCGACAAATTTGTTTTTCTCGGGCAAAACTTTCCTTTTTCCTGTGATCACAGAGACTTGACACAAAGTTTTGGCACATATGGATGTCCATTCTCTTGTCTCATGTTCTTCACGCACTTATCCATCGCGTGAAACTTCTTGTGAAAGAAAAAGACAAACCAAAACATGTTCAGTGCAAGACTGACGCAATTTTGAAGATTGGCTGAAGATCGGCGTAATTGAATACGTGACGGGACGTCATTTTACCTACTTTACCGGGTGCTACTCTACAACACACTTTTACTTGCTCTTGTTTTGTCTTTTACTTTATTTCATTTAAGCCCCATCTCTCAAGGAAAAAAATCCTAAGCGTATATTTTTGTTTTTTCACACACACGATCATAGACCCTACCCAAAACTGACATCGTAGCAAGTCTTTTTGGTCCTCTAATTTCGTCTTTTTTTATTGATGGAGGACTCTCTTCTAAAAGCCGTGTCATTTATTTTTCAGCTAATTTTTAATACAAATTATTATTACTGCCTCGTATAAACGCGGGATTTGACGAGCTTATCGCNCTGTCCTTCCTCTACTAATAATTATAATGATAATTATTATTTTAATTTGATTGTTTTATTTTGATATAATTTAATCTCCTCGTAACTCTCAACTTGCTCTTACTGTCCAAATTAAATAAATAAAAAGATAAAGTGGTCTTCAAGAATAGAATATGGTTATTAATATTATTATCATCATCGTGCATCAGTCGTATACTGCGATGCGTGTAGGCGTTGCGTCTGACCATAATCGAACGTTACTACTGATAATTTCTTATTCAATTTCAAAGTGGATTAACAATGATTAAACCACGTTTTTTTGGTCAAGCTCGTAACGATGCTATTAAATTGTTCTTTTTAATGTTCCCCAAAACTCGAAACTCTATACAATATTAATATTATTTATCTGCATCGTTAATTACGTAAATACCTAATTTGCGAGTTAAGAGTGCGCTCTCGACAAATAAACTTTGATTAATTGGGCCGAATTTATATCTCGTTTCATGGAGTGCTTTTGTAATGCACGTGCCCCCGTTTCCATCGTTCTTTTGTGCAAACGCGTAATGTGGAATAGTAATTAATTGCAAACGAGCTTTAGAGCTTTCATTAAATTTCAACTCGGCCTGGTTTGTTGAAAAAAAAAAAAAAAAAAAAAATACAACAGCCGTAGGTCGATCGAGCAATTTTTTCCGGGAATTAAGCGAATGAGTCGATGACGGCTCATCAAGCGCCGCACGATTTTTGATCGAATTTCCACCCTGGTTTTGGAAATCTGAGTTCTTTCAGCCTGAAAATCTCATTAGGAAAATTTTCACCGCGACAAAAACCACTGAAAAACGACAGCTCGTGTCACGCGCGCGTCCATTGTACACTCAGCTTTCTCGATAATTGCTTTTGAGAAATCGCTCGCGAATAACCCTATTCTATTTGGAGCCAAAAATGAAGCAAGAACCACCGATACCGATCCTATACTATACTATGGAACATCTGGAGGGCACATACAATAACTTGCCACGCACAACGGAGCTCCAGACGTAAACTTTACGAGGCCCGATGAATGCACTGGCTGTAAAAGGGAGCAGGGCACCCAACAATGCCATCGTCTATTTACGAACTTGGCCCAACCTATATTTTATTCACCAATTTTTTCTCCCAGTCAACGTCAAAATCTATACTCGGAAAAAAATATTTTCACGCCAGGGCTTAGAAATAAAAACAAAAGCGGGGGCTCCTAATCCACAGGAACGGTGGTGTGTGAAAAGGTAAGCTAGCTGTCAAAGGAATCTGTCGACGCATCAACGATGTGACCTCCCGTAAACAACAATGTACTGCAGGTGCTGGTAGTACGGTGTAAAAAATAAAAAAAAAAGTTAATACATAAAAAACTACGAGGCATGGGTGAGTGCTGGTATCGATATTTCGGGCAATAGGGAGATGATGCTGCCGTGGCGAGTGAAAAAATCTGTAGTTTATTTTTGTATAATCAGTACGAATGATTAATGGCTAACTGAACATTTATTTCGCTTATTGATGTATACATTTTTTAATACCGATAGACATTTTTCATTAATCAATTTGGCGCTTTTAATGAAATAAAAGTTGAAACACGGTACTTCCGGGAGTGACGAGTCTGATGGCAGATTTTTTCTCTCATCACTCAAGACGGGGCGAGATTGGTCAATAAAATTAGCCGGGGGCATCAGCTATAGTAGCTTTTACGAGGGGATTTTTTCGGCTCATTTTTTACGAGAAAAAAGGATCGACAGCCAATCGAGGCCAACTCGTTTGGAATCGTCTTCGGCCGTACGTGCAGCGACCATGAAAAAAAGGCCGTCGTTCCCTTTTGCCCCTCCCTCGTGTCTCTTCGTTCTTTTATCCGGCGTCCGCTTAAAAATGTGAGGGTGAGAAAGGGAGGGGAAAAAAGGAGATGGGGAGAAGCTCGGCAGAGGGAGAATGCGAAATTACTCACACACAACGTTGATCCGCCAGGATGTCTCCAGATACAGTCCGGTCACGTTTGGATTTTCCGCCCTGCAAGTCACCGATTTTCCGTCGTCGTCCACACCGGGCACGAACTCCACCCTACTGATCGTGCGATTCTCCGTGTTCATCGTCCCCTTCTTTTCCTGAAAATTGACACGGGAACACATTCATGTGAAAAATGTTATTTCTTAATTCATTTTCTGTTTTCCGCTGTACGTTACACAGCTATCTCTGACGTCTTGTCGGAAAATTCTGTTTTAATGAACAATAAGGACAATAAGGACTTTTTGTTGCAAAATTCGTAATAATAAATTACCATTCTGATTATAATAAACATTACAAGTTGTTTTTCATTAAATTTGTTATTGTAAACAAAGAGATAAATAATATTAAAGGATTTCGATAACCGAACGAAAAAAAAATTCCAAACGAAGGTGCAAAAAAAGGTCTAATCCGGAAACGCATTCCCTCTGAGGTTATCGAAAGGCAGGGAGCAAGCACTGGATTGAGGTAGCAGTAAAAAGGAGAAAGGAACGAGAGAAAAAAGTCAGAGCCGGATGAAAATTGGCGGAACGAGCAGAGCTCTCGGATTATCATAAAGATTTTAAATTCAGAGGTGATTGCGATTCTCTTTTGGCTCTCGGAATATATACACGGGGTGGGGTGACTGGAAAATTTTTCAGATCGCCAAAGTCGCTGGAGTTTTTTGCGTTCAAAGTGTCCGCTGAAACTTTCGAGCTAGAATAACTAAATGTACGCTCGAAGCTCGGCTTTTTTCTCCAATAGCTAGCTTCCTGTTGCGTACCTATACTTCTTTTTTCAAGATTTCATTTGTACGAAGATCTTGGAATTTCATCCGGTATTGTACAAGCAGCTAAATTTTTTTTGTCATCAACTCTTACGTTTACTAATTTTGTATCCCAATAAGTAAGGAGGATAGACTATACGAGACGAGCAGTTGACAGTCAAACGTTAACCAACTGGAAACCCATTACACCAACTTCGAGCAAAAAATAAGAGCTTCATGCATGTATCCAGCACTCGAGTACCGATTTGACAAAGTTAATCCATCCTCAGCAGTTCACGAACATCTCACCCATACTCAGAAGCCTACATTCAGTAAACATATAAACACGACAGCAGCTCACGCTCGCGGCATTGAATAATCCAGTTACACAGCTCAAAAGTTTTTGCTGACTCGGTTTGATTGGTGTCCCCACGTGCCTTTCGCTCAGCTTGGAATCGTAAGCACAGATGCAGCAGCTGTAGCTAAACATACCTGCGCGTAGCTCCCTATCACTAGTTTTTCGAAAAAGTCACACCAGCAAACACTGCATGCGCAACCCTTAACTACCTCATAACTACCACTCGGTCGGAAATTCCAGTTACCAACTGGAGGAAAACCTACATATTAGGTTACAGAACTTGTTCGAAGCGAGCTTGCACACGTACACCCTTCCTTCGACGAGTAATTTCTTCCTTCAACTCAAATATAACACGTTTTATGAATGAGTCAGTTCACTATTCTTGTTAGCACGTGTCCCATTGTCCTCTGTACTGTGCTTATACTCTGCACCTGTGTCTTTGTAAAAAGTTTACCTATCTACGAGCTGGCATTGATATCGCCTGTGATTTCATTCGCAATGTATTATAAAACTAAATTTCGCTTCGGGTGGTGAGATATCTGGAAAATTTCCGAGTATGATATGATTCGTTGATTCTAGCCGTACACCTTGTCGTCCAAAGATGGGAAAATTCAATTACCAAGCGAGCAAGGATCCCAAAACAGGAATAGCACCAGCAGCATTAATTCACAAGCCGGCAAATCGATGTCCCGAAAATAAGATATCGGTCCAACGAAGCGTGAGAGAGTGGCACATCCTGATAGTCCCCGTCATCTCCTCATCCCTTCATCCTTGGGAAGAGCTCCTACCCTCTTCTCGTTTGCGTCTCAGACTGCGCTCGACGTTTTTAATTTCATATTTAAAGTATGATTGCTTGGCCGTGTCCGCTTCTCCCACCTGTCCTTCCTCTACTCTTTGCCACCACCCTAGTCGTCTCTGGGATTGCACAGCCAAGTGCTTTGACCCCCTCGAGCCACAATACTTTGAACCAATTTCCTTTCCTCTTTCTTCTCCTTCGCGAACCAGATTTCCTCCTATCTCCCGCAAGGGTGAGGTTTCGTTGAGTCGTGCACCACCACCGTTCACCTCTAATTCGTTTCTCACTCCGAGATATTATTGTGAAAGGTCTTTTGCTTCTCGTTGGCTGCGTTGATCTTTGAAGCAGTGGGTTTGGGTACAAATACTGATCTGTAGGGGACTGTGAGCTTTGATGTGTTGTCAAACGGGCACTTGTATGGGGAAAGACTCTTAAAAATATATAACGAGATTTTAGCAAGAATTATTATGGAGTCGGTTTGTAGATGAGATAGTTTTAGGTCACCGTTGATCAATGTGTTTACTGAATAATGATGATTTCCGTAGATGTATAGCCATAAAAAAAAGAGGGCGAGAAAGGTGATTCATATAAATTTATTCACGAAATGAAGCGACTACTTTAAAAGTGCAAAATTACTTTTTAAATAAAAATGTCGGAGCGTTATTTAGATGGATTTGCGAGCAGCTGAGTTCGTTCGTCATATTAATTAAGACGGATGATTTTTTTTTTTTTTTTTTTTTTTCAACGTAAATTGCTCTTTATTAGCACTTTTATAGTACGTACCTAGTACGTACGTATGTGGGTCATAGTGTTTGGAAAAAAGGGTGGAATTAATGCGTTGCAGATGATTTCAGAAGTTGAAAAATAAAATAAAAACTCTGTGCGCGTGCAAAGTTCAGCTATACGAATTTTTTTGTTAGGACTTTTTTTCCACATGGAAGTTTTTTTCAAACTCATTTAATGATGTAGAGTTTTTAATGAAGCTGTGACAAACCCGAAGACGTAGTCGAGAAAGTAAAATAAATGAGTTTGACGGAAAAAAAAGTGTCATTCTTTAAAAAAGTGAAAGATTTGTTTATTTGTAGGGAAGTTTAACTAGAGATGGTCGATCAAGTTAGCGAAACAATAAAATTGGATGTAAAAATATTGAATTCAACCAAACATTCAAGTATACACACATGGTTATTGTACAAAAAAAAAAAAAAAAAATGAAAACAGAAATTTCATACATTTACCAGCCTACCAAGGGTACCTACTCAGTCAACTTTACCGACTCTTCATTTTTCCTTTTTTATAATATCCCTCCATTCCTACGTATTTGTTTGTATTATCAATCGGCCGACTTGATTTCAATTTTCCAATCCCCTTCTGCATTCGATTTCCCACGGATCGAGAAAAATTCAGCCGCAGCTAAAAAAAATAAAGGCTCACAACAGAAAAAAAGAAAAAGATAAATCTAACAACGGTCCATCCCGCTATCGTGTATGTATGTATATTAAGCAGGAAAAAGGAGAAAATAAGAAACGTAGCGACTCGAATAAAAAATAAGCCGACCCCTTTTTTCGGGTATTACTTTCTTGGATACGTGATCTCGTTTCTCTTTTCCCTCTTTTCCCCGTGCCCGCATCTGCCGTATTTTCTTAATTTCGAGTAATAATAAAAGGAAGCCGCAGCTTGGAGGCCCAGACTCGGCGGAGCGTAAGCAACGAGCCACGCCGGCTGCTGCAACTGAGATGAACGCATCCATCTCCCCGGTTGGATTTAAAAAAAAAAAAAAAAAAAAAAAAAAAAAAATCTTGGGAAAGAGGTGGAGAAGCTACGGAACGGAGAAAGCCACGGTAAAAAAAAGCCAAGGGAGGCAAAAGTAGAGCCAAGTGAACTCTCGAGGATGTGGTCGGGGAAAGAAGGTCCGAGCCTGAAAAATAACCGGGGCTGCGTGTAACAGGCTTAATTGCATCATACGTTAATTAAATTCTCGTGGAAAGGGAGCGCGAGAAAGGAAAGGGTAATGGAAAAAAAAGGAAGGAGCTTACTGCGCAAATTGCTTGGAATCTCGTATTGGGAGAACGGGCGGGCGTCTGTTTGGCCGTTTTTGAGGAATCGTCGAGCTCGATTTGGCCGCGCAGATGGTGCAAAATGCGTTTTTAATTGAATCTCGTGCGTACCCATTTGGGACTTTTTTTTTTTACATTTTTTGCCCCTTTGTTTTATTAATCGAGGGATCTGCGTGAGCTTGGTGCAAAAACGTAGACAGCATGTTTTTTTTTTTTTTACCAAATATATCGAACCAGAGCTGATCTGTGGTCGAAAATAACGACGAGTAGAGAAAAATTGAGTGCTCGGCACACGCGAGAGAACTCGAAGAAAAATTCTGGGAGGTAAGGAAGAAACGGGGCACGTGCATACATACGAAAACAGGAGATGCTCATCCCTTACCTTCTCCTTTCTCTCTAAAAATTTGCGAGTACTAGTCGAGTGTTCCCGGGAATATAGACATAGAGGGGGAGGGGGAAAGGAGAGAAAGGACTGTGTAATAATATATGTGTAGCGGTAGTGGAGCCCGAATGGAGAAGGCGGATGGATGCAGGAGATAATCAGGATGGTAATGCGGTAGAAGTGCACTACGTGATCCGTCGGTTACAGGATCTGCTTATGTTAATACCTGTCCTCGCTCTCTGTATACCTGTATACCTATGTACCCTTCAGCTCCGCCTTCCACTCCATCTTTACTATTATGGGAGAGAAGCCGCGTACGTGCTTGTATAAATACACATCCACGCTATTACTCGTGCGCAATTTCATGTGGCCGTACTGTGCGTGCTCTACAGGTATGGAAGCAGCAGTATGGTTTTATTCTATTACATCGCGTATACTTGCCTCTTTGTGATCGCGAATATTTCTTCCTACGTCACCCTTGAATGTTGATCTGATTCTTTTAAAATTATTAAAATTCTTTCCTAAATTTTTGTTATCAAAGAGTATTCGAGATTTCATTCATTTGGTCACCCAATATACGGGATGAAGAGCTTAAAATACAATTTATCATCTTGAGTGATTTCGCAAACTCGTCTGGTTGACGAAAAAATGAAATTTTCATTTCCATCCGAAAAGTGCACTACCATATCAATAAAAATCCTTAGTTTGTGACATTGTAACGACTTGAATCTGTCGAGGTTCAAAGACTAGTTAAAAAAGCCAACAGCAACAGAAAATGAACGTCAAGCAACGAGTTGTCTGAAGCAGAAAGAAACGGAGAGGGAAAAAGGAGGAAGAAAAAAAATAATCAGAAGACCCAGCTGGATTATTTTATCGAAAGAACAATAGAGTCACGTACAACACTTTACGCGCCCATATAGTTTCGGGTCTTGAATAAATATTCCAGTAGTAATTAACGTGGCCCATCAATTGGCCAGTGATAATAGAAGATGGAAACGCAAAGGCCAGCACGTCGACGCTCAGATGGGAAACGCGGGGGTGGAATGGCAATAAATTATTACGTGTATGGACGGTCTGTCTGCACGCGCTCGTAGATAGAAGAGGTTCTCCCTTGCTAAGTGCTCTTTACCACAGCCCGTAGTCGACAAATGGCAGGTCACACGTTCACCCTCGTGCACACGTATACATGTGCATATACACCTGCGACGGCTATTATCGTCAAAGATTGGCGGTTCACCAATTGATTGTTTGTACGTTGGTTCGTTTGATCGATCGCATAGACTGAATGTTAACAAGTACATTGTATTTTTATCATCATACAAGGATAAAATCTTTATTCAGTGGAAAAGACATTAGTTAATAAAAATTATAAACTAGGTGATCATCAGTAATTATCATTGCTTACCACGAATCATCTCATTACCATTCGTTTTTGAATTTTTCATCGATGATTTCATCGTTGCACAGTTATCACACCTTTATCAGGGTTTTATATATATATATATATGACGAGTTGATAATTTTTTATCGTACGTTATTTCAAGTATACCCCTTATCACTGGCTATTATTGCTTATCTCTAGTTTATTACCAAAACAATACACTTATCACCAAAACAATACACTTATCTTTGGCAATTATAACAACTTTCTCACACATAGAAATTCGAGTTTATTATTGTTTATCATTTTTTTTAATGACTATATGATTGTTACCTATTAAAAATAAATTATAATATGTCGTTGCCTATTATGATTTATCATTGCTCGTTATTCCTCATATATCACACATGACATAATATATCTGGGCTTTATCGTAAACTACATATTTATGATCTTTTATCTAGAGTTTCTAATTGCCTTACATTGTTGACAATTGCTTATTAATAGTTAGTGTCTTCATATTTTAGGTATTTTTTATAAACATGAAAGTAGTAATAGGGAATATAAGTGAGCAAAATAGACTTTTAAAAAAGATTTTTGTTTTTGTTTAAACATTTATCCTACTATCATGTCGTACATTGACTAAACACCATAAACATATTGACGCAAGAATAAAGTTATTTGCACGTAGCTAAAGTTAACGCTAATAGGTATAGATAAAACATGGTTTATGTAACGTGGGTCGAAATGATGTTTCCTTGGAGCTGGTTTCTCGATACAGATGAGATCCACGTGTATGATTAAACGACGCGTGCGAGTATTTAAGGCGCAGGGGATACGTACGGCCATTCCTCAAGGATTCCGGGAACACCGTAGCATTCCAAGAACACACATACACCTACTGATTGGCAAATGCCAGAAAGTACTTCATCGGCTAGGCCCGGCACGTATTCTTATCTCACGCGTTTCGTTTTTCTGTGAATCGCCGAGATGAAAATTGTACGCTGGAGGTGGAAGGTTGACAACGGAATCACAAAAAGAATCCTGCCGAAGAGGACAAAGCAAACAAAAGACAAGAGGGGGAGTAGGTCGTTTTCGATCTCGGCGAGCCAGTATCGCGGAGATCCGAGAATAATAATTATATTCCAGGGAGCTGGAGACAGGGAAAAGCAGGGGGAAACGCTTGGAAAATAAATAAAGAGCTTTCTGTTTCGTGGAGTCTTGCAAGTAGAGAGGCATAAAGGACGAAAGAGCATGGAGGTCTGCTCGAGATGTGTGGAGTGGAAATGCCTGACACGCCAATGCATTCGATACGTGCAGCTTTTATCGAAACTAAAGATTAATAAAGCAATATTGGTCGTTTTCCGGGATGGCAGTGAACATCTTTGTTTTTTTTTTCCTCCCCTGTATCTGACGAATTTGGCGAATCGTTCGCTCATTTTTATCGTCCACGGACACACGTGAAATGCTTTTTCTCGATCACTGACACGCGAACAACACTTGAGTAATTATGTTTAACCCATTATCGTTTTATTTATATATGTAATGACATTTCAATTGATAAGCAAATACTTTGAAAGTGGAACATATCAAAGATTACCAAATGAATACATCACCAGCTACAATTAAAATGAAGCGAATGACATGCAATTTATTTGTACAACTTAGTTGGCCTGTAAGATTATTGTTCTGATTAATACGCCTCTTGAGTTGGTTTACAGGATTTTAATATTGTACCATAGTAGTAGTAAATGCATACACTCACCAAAGAAAAATAATAAGTGGCGTAACACCCATTGACTAATAGCTCACGATAAATATTACGTTGCCGAATCTTCAAGACCCAAAAATTTACAACTAATGGTATTCAGCGTAATACTTAAATGTGAAGCGCACAGATTCATTGGTAGATGCATGATAATCACTTGTTTAACCAATTCGCTCTATAAATACAGGCTGGCGCATAATGTGAACAGAACGAGCAGTGGGGGGGTTATATACAGTGGGGCCATCACGTAAAGGCCATCGCCTCGCGTATTCAAATTTACACTGCAGTTCACGTTTGCTCGCGCACATACACACAACACTACCACATTAGCATTTCCAGTTTATGCTTACGTAATGTCGAATATTCCCAGCGGCACCCATGTGTACCCATTGACGCGCGCATTAACGACTTTTGCGCGCACGAGCAATTTTCGATATTGTCGTTTTTAAATGATACTATTAGGTTATACACGCGCGAGCTCTCATGATCGGGTAATTGGTCGTAATCATCATCATCATCATCATCATCCGAGTATTTACTTTTTAATAGACCCGGTGAATTTTCTGAGTCGACCCTTTGTTTCGTTCGTTACACATGGATAATTACTTCTCCGGCCAATCCTTTCGCAGGACTCGCGTGTACATGTACGGTCACAGTTGCAGTGACAACAAAAGCCGAAATGACGTAGGTATACGTGGTTCCGAGGCCTTATCCGGGGAGATTATAATCACTGAATAATGGAGTTGGAATGAAAAGAGGTAGGGAACGGGAGCCAGTGCTAATTACAGAAATAAGTTGGCAAAAGGGAAGCCCCGGAACAGGGGTGTTTTAACTTCTTGGCTGCTACCGCCGCGTCTCGTCGGTATACGGTGGTGGTACCCGGACACTCCAGTCATGGGCATTACTTTAAGCTCCGATCGGTAATTAGCATAAAGTTGATGAAAATATCTGCGCCGGGCAGGTTCGCCTCGCCATTTCCGCGTTAATGCGGATTCTCGATCATACTTTCGCCCTCCTCTCCGCTACCAAGCTTCCCTCCCCCCGCCCCACCGGCCCCATTCAACGATTGTACGTATACTTTCCTTTTCCCCTCCTTCTTCTTACCATCTTCAATAAACTGCTTTGCATTTTCATCCTTCAAACTTTAACGTGCACTGGCCGTAGACCGAAGATTGAGGAAAATTTGCTCCATTCCTCGATTCTTGTGCCCTGCTATCGTCCTTCTTTCCTTTTTTCTTCTTTCTTTCGTTCTCGTTGACTTTCTGACAAAATATTTCCCTAACATCAGATGTATATGTATATAGCCCAGGTCCTCCTGCTCTTTCTCAATGTTTTTTCTTTTTTTAATTCAAAGCTAACTTTGCCCGCCAAAATTCTTTTGTGAGAGAAGAAGACGATTGGGCAATAAACATATCCCGCTATTGCAACAGCAGGGATGGCATTGGGCTTTTTTATTTAAAGAATATTTTATAGTTTTACACTCGTGAGGTGTGGAAAAAAAAGCTGTACGAAGATAACACGAGATAGAGAGATAGTAGTACGAAAAAAAATGTGTGAATGACAAAAATTGCATGCGCAGAGTAACTTCCTTCAAAACGTGGATCTTCGAGTCAATTAAGGACATAAGTACCTGATGATATAACTCGTTTAGAAAATCTTTGGGGTCTGTGTGCCTTGTTTATTAGTATATAGGGACAAACTACAGCTATAAAGACAATTCCAAATATATTGTTGATTGTTAACAATGGTTCAGGATGTACAGTTGGAAAAAGGACAAATTGAGGTATTGCACGAATGGATTTGTCAAAGTTTAAGCTGAAAACTATCAGGCTCCCATGGTAAGCTTTGTGACGTACCTTTACGTGTATCAGAGGCCTTCTGCCCTTGTACCACGTGATCACCGCAGGCGGCTTCGAGCCCGTCGTCTCGCACTCCACCTCGTAACGCTCTCCTGCTTTTAAGGCCTCGTTTTCAAAATCTTGTCCATTAGTCTTTCGTATCGTTACGGTAAGTGGTTTTACTGAAAAAAAACACAGATACTTTAGAGAAATATCAATTCATTTTGCATTTTACGAGTTTTTCATTTACCAGCTCTTACAGAGCCAACCAAACGGGATTGCGAGCTTTTAGTATTTTCAATATCATCAATTTAATCTTATACAATATTAAGGCATTTGATGATGAAAAAGGGTCACAGTGTGTGTGCGCAAGTATAGGTTTTTATGTATCAGACAAAGCTGATATTTGACTCCACGTGATATTAAAAAAGAGAAACAGAGAAAAAGGGTGATGTTACAGGGATAGTGGAGAGAGAAAGGAGAATGGGTCAACAGGAATTACGTCAAACGTCACTATAATTATGATCCTATGATTAATCAGGACGCGCCAGTGGGGGCTGTTCTCTGCGGCTACTCCTATACGTGAGGTCGATATTAATCGAGTCATTAATTTCGCATAAAATGACAATCAGCGTATCGGGAGCTACGGGGAGTGTAAATATAAACGAGAGAGACGCGAGGACCCCGTGTTAATTCAATTGTGTAAACGCATTTCAGTGCTTATGTAAATTACGGGAAAAGCCGTAGGGAGATTGCGGTGCGTAAGGGAATTTACCTCCGTCTTGATGTGATTGGAAGCATTTCGCGTGTATACGTACAATAAGTAAAACGTTTAATGAGCAAAAATGTTGACAAATCAAAGCAATCACTTGTTGTAAATTTTTCAAATGAGAGAAGGTACGAGGCTACGCGACTTGAAAACTTGAAGTAAAAATAGAAATGAGCAAGGTGTACAAAAAAGTTGCAGATTTTTTTTTTTTTCATAAAGTGCTGTACGTGCTCGTAAATATTTGGAAATCGTTATGACAATAATAGTTTTATTCACAGTAACATAAAAATTATTACAACGTGAAGTGTAAAATGTATTGCTGATTCGGGTATTATAGAGTGACTTAGTCTTAATTGTTTACTTACAATTTAAATCGAGGATGAGTGAAACTTTTTTTGGCTGTACGAGATGAGTATTTTGGGCCTGACACGTGAAATTGGAGAAAAGATGTGACCTAGTCAGCGATTTTACTGTTATTCTGAAAAAAAAAAAAAAATTACGATAATCATAGAGTATCGTTAAAAGTAAAGAATTGTATTTTCATTTGAACGTTACATACGAGACTCTTGCAAAAGAGAATACACATCCATATATTATTACAAACGAGGGGTGGAAGTTTAAACAGGATTAAATTTATTAAATTAGGTTGACATGATTTAAAAAATATGTATCTCTTTATGACTACACCATCATGTCAGGTTGCTTTTTACTTCATGGAAATCGTTCATATGAAAATTAAAAATAAAATGAAAAAAAAAAAAAATAAACTTCACGAATCAAAAACATAAAATGATAAAAAAAATTCAATTAAAAAAACAAAAAGCTTGCATGCACATTGCTCTCTACACCATAAAATATATTCCTAAAAATTTAATTAATAACTTATTTCCTTCGTAAAGAGTTTTGTATTTAAAGGAGTGAATTAAAAAAAAAAAAAAAAAAACTACAAACAAAAGCCCTAAAATAATAAATCCCAATTCTCACTTTTTCTCGATGACGTCTCCTGCAGTGCTCTCGTACGCATCGTCGTCCTTGAGCTGACCGTTGACGATCCACTTGACGGTGGGCTCTGGCCTACCTGCAACACGTAAGAGCCACCCAAAAATCTCAAAAAAACAGTTCCTCGCTGCAATTAAAATCAGTGATATCTACTAATGACCATAGTTTAAAACTAACAAAGACTGCTATTCCTTCTCGTTCTCTATCTGTAGTCCATCACAAATATTGCACAATCGACAGCCTCGTAACTGTTTGATTTATCAAGTCCACGAGTAGAGAGGGCAATAATATCTCACTTCCGAAGAGATTCTAGACACACTGTGTGCTCTCACCAGTCAATTTACGGAAAAAAGCCTCTTTTCGCGATAACATACGGTTGTAGGATGACTGGCTCTCTCTGAATAATTCGCGTTAAATTACTTCCGCGTGTCGAAGGGATACGGTGTCGGGTACAGGATAGTGATGTTACCTCCTCCTATATTGAAGGGACGAAGCTCAATCAGGAAAAGACAGGGACGAGTCTCGACTCAAAGTGACAAAGTAAATCGCCCGAAAAATATCCTTGCGTAAGCGTAAATTAATGGACAGCTCGTCAAATACAGCCACCCGATGGTTGACGAGTTTCGAGTAAATTTCCGATTGGCCGATCATCCATGGGGAGGGGTGGGGGGAAAATAAAGACATGGCAGGAAGTACGGCATTCGTGCTGAAAAATATTACCAGTAGCCAGCTCAAAATCGTCCGTCTCGGAATTACTTCCAGTTCGTAAAATCTGCTCGCTTGATTAAACGCGAAACTGCACGGCCCTTTTCTCTTGCGCGATATGCACACGCTGATTTCTCGCTCTACGAGCCGAAACAGTTTATTCGGTTAACGAAGGACTGGCGTTTAGTTGAATCGAGCAGCAGCAGCTAGGCTAGCCGTAATATACAAATGTTCAATTTAATTGCCAGTCGTTGTCCCCCGAGTCTTTACGAGCTACATTATTCTTATTCTTTTTTTTTTTTTTTTTTTTTTTAATGCCACGTTTAACTGAGCCATTAAAATTGACTCGTGACCCATTCATTGCTCGCGTACTGTAAGACAAGGCTAATTTTTGTTGCAACCATTTGACGCGCGCGTAAATACATACACACCTTTTTTTTTATCTTTTTGCAAAGGAATGAAATTTATAGCGTCGCGAGTTAATGGATCGGTTAATTACGTTGTTGTTGACCATAATGAGACAGCTTAATATTATTTAATTATTCGTGTGTACACTAGCGGTAATGATCGTTCTTTGGTTTTGAAAATTTTTAACATTCATACACTTTTAGACGCAGCTTTTCCCAACAAAATGTAAAAATTAATTGAAAATGATGCAGAAAAACGTAATTTTTGTCACCAATATGCTCAAGTATATGAGTAGACTGACTGCGTTACCTTAAATGTTATTTATAACTTATGTATGTATAGATTTTTATTAGATATTATGTTAAAACAAAAAAAAGCACAACACCTTATCTGAAGTTCGTACATCAATAGTAATACGTGTACCACTCGATGATGGTGTTATAAAAGTGATGTATCGAATTATCCGGAGATATCGGTAAATACAATAACTATTTATTCATGTAATCTTTAAAAACACAAATTTTCTATGATAAAGTCTAGAAGTATACGTAGGTCCCAGGCGTAATCCCGTCATCGTGGTCCAGTCGTATCGAAAAACAAATATATTGTTAATTAGTCATCAACAACGTGGCTTACATTAACATTTACCATTATGACCTTTTGAAGGTATGTTTGAATGGCTTTCATCTATAATTTCATGTGTTTTCTCGTGATAAACTAATAACGCACAAAAAATGAAGAGTTGGCTAGTTACCCATAACAACCGTGCAAAAGCTCTAATTTTTGCTAGAACTTTGCCAAAGTATTAAGGAAGCCACAGCTTGCAACCAGTAATCACCACTTGGAGGAAGCAAAAAATACAAGTACCTACTGCGTAACGCATGCGATTTGAGAAAACTTGAGGTGTTCTCAAAAAGTCGAGAGCCGAGCTTTTCACTCCAAGCAGCACGACAGCCCGAGCTTTGAATAAACTTTCGCGATGTACTAGCGCGTGCCTGTATATACACGTGCCTCTTTCCTCGGCAAAAGCCCAAAGGCTGTGTACACAAGTATCGACTTACGCTGGCGTTCCCCGGAGCTTCATTCCCTACACCCTCGCTCGCTACTCCGATCCAATGGCCGAGAAGTTGGCCCCGAGACAGCCAGCCCCGAGATCTCTAATCCTAGAAGATACGCCAACCCAGCATCCGAGGATTAAAATTCGTGCTCTACTGTCGAGATGGCTATTCTCTCTCGTTCGAAACAGAGCTGTATCGGCGCAGACGGTAGAGACGTTCCGGTAGTTTCGTGTCCGACGGTCCAAGTCAATGCCCCGGAGTGGAAGGGGATCCTCCAAGTACTAACGCAAACGGCCGGCCGGGCCTGGGAACCGGTTTGGCCTCTTTCTCATTCTCTTTATATCAGGTGTACCGAGTAGCGGCCATAGACAGCTGATACTCTGGTATACGTTTACGTCAAAAGCTCGTTCGGCAGGTTCTGTTTTGTAGATTTTAAAGGGTCTGAGGTAAGCTCCAGTCGTCAAAAAAAAAAAAATAAATAAATATAGTCGTACAAAAATACGACAGATCCGGTTACCACGAGGAGCACGCAATTTCGCAGGGCTGCGCGTTGAATTTTTTAATTCGCCAAGAGCATCGGGTAGAGGGCATATAATACGCGCTCGATGAGCTGTAATAATTTTCCCGCGTACACGTGCTCTGAATAATTCAGACTATCGATTATCGCGCTTCGTGCGAGGGAGCCGGATATGTATGCGGTAGGGCACAAATAATACCCGCAACGTGTACTTGGCGCGTTGGGGTAAATCCGGTGTTTTTGTTTTTTCAGTGAAATTAATGAACATTACATTCACGATGTGTCCACCCTATATTTCACGAATATTTCCCGTAAAAGATGTAGTTGATGATTTTTATTTGTTTTTTTTTACAGGCAGTTTGACGAACTGCATCGGCAGACAAAAGTGGAATAAGCTAACAAGTTTTTAAACTGCTTTACAATTTTGCGTAAAATATGTCCCCAGCGCGCTAAAAAAAAGGGGGGGAAAAAAAAATACGAACTGGGGTACAGTACCTGCCGAGAATTAAAATTCAACAGAGACAAAGAAAGCGAGAGAGTCGCACGTAACTTCCACGTTCGACCGCGTGAGCTGACCAGTAAGTATTTTAAATTTTAACGAGCACCACACACGCGTTGCAGTTATGCACATCCACGAGGTCGTCACTTTTTTTTTTATTCCCTCCTGTCACACTTTACGCGTTGCGTGTCCATGTCTGTGTACCGTACACCCCGAAAAACACGGGGATGTGCGCCCCTGCGTTCCGGTTAAAGCCCCTCGTTGTCGGAGCCTCAAACTTTGCTCGTCCACATCGTTCTGTCAGCACTTTTGAAATTAAACTTTCAACGCTCTTTTGAGAGCACGGCCTCGCTACTTTAATCCTCTTTTCGGCATTCTTTGTCACCCCCGTGGTAATCACGTGCACCCATACACCAAAAAAACGGACTCGGCACTCGCTCGTACAACACACGTGGCGACTAATTCCTAAATTATATAACTAGGGGAGCTGGGGAAAAAAAGGCTCAACTCCGGTCGCTTGAAAATTTTAGTTGCCGGGCTACAAACGACGCGACACCGCAGCTCTGTAGGTATAGGCGTGAACATAATACCAAAGTGGCCCAAAGTGGCCGAAGGATTACGCGAAATTTTTAATAAGCGTCGCGCGGTTGATAGCGCTCGGAGAGAGTCGTTACTCTGGTGTACTGTATCCATATAGTTCGAGTGAATGCAGAAAATTTAACGACGCCCGTACAACCTTTTTCTTTATTTTACTCTCTGGTGAAAATTACTTGGTAAGGAAAAGAAAATCTCACCCTTTGGTATCAGGATGAAAACCCCTGCAGGAGTATCGACGAAACAGTAACAATGTGACCATAACAATGGTATATACAAGCAGGTATCGAAGCGTTATCATCGAGTCCAGGTTGCGCCACGCACGTTAATTTCCACCCTCTCGGTGGTACGGCAGTAAGTGTTTCTTTTCCCGGGGCACGGCACTTGGATGCAATTTCGCGGGGCTCGCGAGACTCGCGACTGAGTGCTTCCTAATCGCAAGGAAACTTTTGCGCACGAGCTTGTACCGTTGCACGCGAGGTTTATTGAAATAAACAGTTCTCGTCGTACGGTTTTGGGTGGGCACTGGGGGCTTGATAATTGGAGTGTCGTGAGAACTGCGGGGAATTAAAAAATGAGCGAATTTCGACCGTATGACGGTTGGTTGTTATGCCTATCCGAATCGACGGATCACAGGGTGGCGAAATTAGATTTTCACTCTGCTCGCTTGTAATTTACTTTCCACCCATGCATTTGTCGCTTAATTACAGGAGTTTCACGATCAATACTGATGCTCTGGCACTTGTTGTATATTTAATTGTGCATCAGCTGAGATATCGATAAGACACATTATTTTTTATCAATGGTATCGAACTGTTAGTTGGTTGGCAGTTTTTTTTATAATGTACGGGTGCCTCAGTCTGTTTTTTTATTTGTTGAGGCACGAGTGACACAAATTGGGTGATGAACGAAATTGGCACGGGTTCGAGGAAAAAAGCACTGCTATATATACTTTCGTGTCGGTGCTCTCGACTCTTTCGTGGCTGTGTTATCGTCACCAGTTTCGTTTGCATTTCAAAGTCCGTTACATTGCACGCACGCTTCAGAATTGTTTGTGCTGCTTGATCTTTTGTCCATATAATTTTTTTTCCTATGATTCTTATACACTTATATCCCTTGAAACAACATTGTGATTCTTTGATTTCTTTTGCGCGAGTTTCGCAGCTCGTGTAGGCTCTTGATGTTTTTAAAAAAAAAATAGTAAGCAAAAAAATTAAAATTAAAAAAAAAACAGATCTAAGAGTAATCATTCACTCACGGTATAGTAGAGCGGATCAGATGTGCACTTGGCTGCTAAAGCTTTAGAGGGCTCCTTCCGGTGATCGCGAGCTTATCTTAAATTTTAAAAACACTTTCGAATCCCCAAGCACGAGCTTGGAAAAAAATGTTAAGAAAAAATCGGTCGGATACTTGCATCGATTTACGGTGTCAAGTGATGTCAAGCTACTGCAGATTCTATTCATTCATGATGAGATGCAGAAATATATATTCACACAGATTTAATTTTCATGTTGCCCTAGTTTTATCCAAATAGCTCATATTTATGATTATGTTTAGGATTTCTGATATGAATTAAGTAAAAGCACGTTGGATACTTTTCGTGTTTAATTTTTTAGTCAATTAACAGACAAAGAGACACGATAGTTTACCTAAACTCAAAGTACACCCTTCATAGATACGAATTTCTTTCTTCCTTCAAAATTGTAATGATTTAGTCCTTAAATCCTTTCGACTTCTAATACTGAACTCCTTCCAGGTACCCTTTAATTCGCTAAATGATCCACACGCATATCCCGCTCTGATGAATGTTTCGAAAGGTGCATAGCATAGGGACGATTATCAGGGAATCGAATTACTCGGCTTGCCACGTGGAGGCTTTGTGTTTCCTCTGCCGTCATAAATTTGGCCGGGTCTTTAATTAAGAGCAAAGTTTGGCCAAGTTCCGTACACTTAATTAGACGAAAACCTCCCACGACCCTCTCTTTCCTCCCTTCATCCTCCTCGTGACAGAGCAAACAACCACTGGGTCGCGTTTTCCACCTGGAACAAACGCACCACCGCCGGACTGGATATTAAAATCAATAATTGCTCAACTTTTGATCTTAGAGTTTTAATTGCATAAAATTACACGGGTCTTGGACAACAAATGCCAAAGTTTCGGTGTACATTCAAGTAATCATAACTTTGTCTCCAATTTCATGTTTATGATTATTAGTTATTTTTTCCCAAATAGTCCTCTTTATAATGAGAGCTTGAAAATGTGACTTTCATCCTTAAAATCTACAGTGATTAGCTGAAAAAAAAAACTAGAGCTTTTTTCCCTTTGACCCAGATTCCTAATCAATCAAAGCTCGAGAATCCACACTTGGACTCATGCCTTTATCAACCGAACTCTCCAACTTCAGCTCCAGCCAGGACACATCTATCCTCGTCAATTATTAAAACGATCATCAAGCATCTCTTCTTCCAGCAGCAGCTGTCCATGTCACACGCAGTGAGTACGTCAACTGCTACACGTGACGTCTCAGCTCGGCTGTAATAGCAGCGAAGGCCTTTCAACGGGGGCCAGCGAGTCGAGAGTTTGCGCAAGATCGCACGGAGATTAAACAGTGAAAGAGCCCATAAAAAGTTGCTTGCAGGTGCGTGTGTGACGATGAACTGCTTCTTTTTTCATTACCCACCCTCGCGATGTGTGTCACTCTCCTGTCACGTGACATAAGCCCATACTTTTAGAAATTGCATCTACTATCATCGGCGTTTTTAAAAAAATTATTTTAATTTATTATTCGAGGTAGGAGATCTCTGGAAATTTGATGCGACTCACTTTGGGAAATGAAAAAATATCGCATAAAATTAAATTAAACCCGAAATCAGGAGCATCGTTCGAGCATACCGTAGGGACCTGAAGGCAAAAAAAAAGAATAGCTTTGGAAGAGAGTCCAGAGCAAAGAGAAAAGTGTACGTATAGAAATAATATTTGGTGGGTAAGCGAGGTAGAGCGAGGGGGTGGGTGGTGACGCGGTGGGACTCGAGGAATAATCTTTTAGGGCGGATTGTTGGAGTTGCGGCAGCCATAAACAGAAATTTAGATTCTGTTGCCAAGGTAAACGAAGAGCCAGCGAGCTCGAAGGTGCTTTCGGAACTCAATCTAGGAGTGCACGCTGCTCACCTCTTTCTCTATGTATTCCCCTTTTTCTCGTTTTTCTTCTTCACTTTGGGTTTTCGTCCTTCCCTTGGCTGAATCTAACGCTTCAACAAAGAGAGAGAGATAGAGAGAGAGAGAGAGAGAGAGAGAGAGAGAGAGAGAGAGAGAGAGAGAAATGAACTAGAGATGTAGCAGACATGTAACTTTCTTCTTAGCGAAGCTGACAGTGGAGGGAAAAAGGATAAATGACTCGATCTAATAACCAGCAACGGCAGAGAGCGTTGCAGATGATGCAAAGTTTTCTTAGAATTTGATGTTTAGTGCAAGTAGGTATGATACCTATTGTAATCCTACTCGATAAGATTACTTAAAAAAATAATTATTCGCAATGCAATAACGCTACCAACGCGAAAACGCTGTATTATGTCTACAGTAGTACAAGTCAACGTACCGCCAGTCACTCGGCAGGTCAGTGAAAGATTGTCGCCCTCCTCGTACGGGCCTGCAGTTCCGTTGAGCTGTCGGCCCCACATGTCCATAATCGCTGGCTGCTCCGGCGGCACTGCAACATAAAACAAAATGACGTCGTTCAGTACTTGTTGGCAGAAAAATGTGGATTATTTAAAAATTTCTTGTAACTTTAACATAAAAATCATTTGGATATAAATAGTTAAAAACGAGTATCAGTTATAACGTGAAGAAAATTAAGTAACGACAGTATTAACAACGCATCCAGCGTCCACAAATTGTGCGTATTTCCGTGTACTTCACGTACTAGCAAAAGTAACAAAGCCGAATTTACAACCGCATAATTTCTATTATTTTAATTTACAACGCAGATTCGCTCGCACCACCTCCACCGTCCACTGTATGGCCGTGCATAAAGCTTTTACGGCGTGTTTAATGCAGCCTCCTTTCACATCCGCGCGCAAGCTCAACCAACAAATTTATCGTCGCAATATTCGCAACGAATTCATACAGGTAAAGCCCACAACCTCGTGGCAACTATCTCTCTCTCTCTCTCTCTTTAGCTGGTACACGAAAAACCAAAAGAAAATTACAGAGTCACCAGGCAGTGCATAAATCGAGCACGCATTGCTTCTGTCCAAGTATACCATTGCTGCTTTAAGTTCGTTTGTACAAACGCACACCCACACGTCTCACAGGTGAAGAATCAAATTACTTTTGCTTTCGTTAATTTCAAGGGACGGCTATCAAAATACTTCAATTCGAGAAAACCCTCCCTCTCTGTGACCGCACCTCGTTCGTCCTTTCACGAGCAGCTTTTCCTCCACTAACAGAAGTGTCGCTACTATACTGCGGCAATTTTGGGTCCTTTGGCAGAGTCAACGCCACCGCAATTTTATTCCCTGACGTGCGAAATTCATCACGCGACAAATGGGGCTGTATACCTTCCTGCCGTACTTCGTTGAGCAGAGAAAATCAAGTAGAGCTGGCGTTGGAGCTAGTTGGCCGAGGACCGAGGAAAACAGGGGAGCAAACGTGGAAAAAGATAAGGGAAAGGAAAAACCATACAAGCTACAACGGAGGAGTGGCTTAAATTGCCCGTGTCTTATCGTTAAATTAAATCACGACTCGTGTGTATACAGTACATAATACGTGAGCACTAGGTTACACAATACTCCAACGTGCTGGCCGTGCAGCGGAAGGTAAGATCGATCCGACCCCAGCTTGGAAGATGCTGATCGTCGGAAGCCGGCTGCTTGAGCTGGTGTTTATTACGTGTGTGCACTGCACATGTGGAGGGTCTGGATGACTTGGGTGTCCGAGTAGTGAAAAGATACTTCTCGTGTATAACACGAAAAAACGTCTGGGTGATGAAGAATCCCCCTGTACATCTTGTCTGCTTGTATAAACGTATAAACAGTATAGTCGTCGATCTCTCGCATGTTGTATACATGTATACGTATACATTTGCACGAGGCTTATTCCGATGAATATGTAAAAGAGGGTGAAAAAGAGCCAACGACAGAAATCGAGGGCATCATCAATACAGAAAAATAAACACACATTTTTATACCTACTTATATACCTCTTCGAACTGTCTGCATATAAGCTTATTATATTGATCGTCTCGAGTTAATCTCCCTGGTTTTCCCCCACAATTGGTAGGCCTTCTAATGACTCTCTATGCATCCACAAGCGTATAATATCTGTAGGGTGGAGTTTCGAGAGTATTTTCACGACTGGCTTGCTTGACACTGATGCCCAAGGAAAAGCATAAAACATGACAACTGAAAATTACGTGAGTGAAAAATATCGCGAGGAATAAAAAAGAGATGGAACGGTGTAGCATTGATTGCTTAAGCACGTCATTGCTTCCTCCCTGTAATTTACACGCATGTAAAGGGTACAGAAAGCCGATGACAAAAACATGTTGAGAGCATACGTCGTCTGTTGAAGCTCGGGGGCAAAGGGGGTGTCGTGTTTGGCCGAGAACAAGCGGAGGGCTGGAAAGAGGTTGGTGGACGGATGAAGAGGAGGAGGAGGGTGAGAACAAGAGGCGAAGGCCTGCGACTGGCCAATTACCAGTGATAATCAATGGGAGCTGGAGCTTTGGGAAGGACCGATAATTTTAGGGACGACACAGCACGACTTGGACATTGGCTTGCCATACATGTCTCTCTCTGCGTACAGTACAATACGGCCGAGGCCTCTCTCCCGCCATTATCTTCTCCCTTTTCGACCTTCTCGGTTCCTACGGAGTAACACTACCATGGGAGACCACAATTTTAATTGAGGTAATTTAAAGCGGTCCCTTTGTCCACGCCACCTCTCGACCTCTTTTTACCACTGGCGTGTCCACTCTCGTCCAGTTTTACGGTAAGTTGGCGCTTTCGTCTCGTCCCTCTTTTTTTCCTGCTCATTTTTGATCGACGGCAGTTTTCATTGAAGGGCTCTCGCTCTCTTTTCTCTATACGTATCTTTCTTGCACCTGACCGACTGACGTGAGATTTTTATTACCTCGTTAACGTAGTCATCATCTTGTTTTATCCTTTTCCCTCTGATATGGTCGTAATGGTCACTTTACGGTTGTGAATACGGAAAATTTGCAAATATCATCGTAAACTGGGATATCAAAGCGTTCTATCTTATTTCACTACAGCTTTTATCACGATTTGTATCAATTTAGTACTTCAGTAGGGCCAACTATATCATTTTATCGTCGAAATCTTTTTTTTCGTTCACGATTAATTAGTGAGAAAAATTGTTTCTAAAATCGTCGTCGGGCTTTTGAAACTAGGCAAATTTATACTATGATGTCAATATTTTATTTATAACTAACTGTAATGAAAAATTGTGTAATGTTCGCCTTCACACACATACCTACTTTTATCCGTATACATGTACGTGACTTTAGTAAACGTAGGTCTTGTTTCAGTCTTATATCGAAAAAAAGCTCGAGACCTTTGACAGCTTTGAGTCTAACGGTCGAAAAGTCCTCGTAAGATATCTTGGTATCGCACACGTCTAAAATATGCCCAAATAAGTATCGAAGGCGTGATTCGAGGTGCAATAAACCAGATAATGAAACCACTTTATATCGAGAGATACTCAGTCTTACACCGAACCAAGCACCAGCCACTCCAAACATTTACTCTCTTGATCACACCCTTCTCACACGTACACCATGAGACATTTAGACGGACAAATGAGCTTGAATTGCACGTTGGGCAAATGCACTGCGTGCAAAGCCCTGCTTAGACGAATGAAGTGGTAACAAGTGGAGAAGGTTGACCAGCTGGGATACAAGTGCCTTACTCGAAAGTCAAGGCAAGGAGTAGGAGAGTGACTTTGACTCAAGCCCCGGTTAGTGGTCAGTGGTGAGAGATACGTCTGGTCGGACAAGCCGCTTAAACAGTAATTAAATTTTCCCAGTTAAGGTGGATATGGTAGCGATACAAGTAAGTATGAGGGATACGTAAAGCAATGTTCACATTCTAAATTTATAAGCATTTGAATAAAATTTTCTTTGCTCTTTACAGTAAAAGATAAGTGATTGATACTACAATACAGTAACACGAGTGTACGACGATGCTTCGAAAATACATTGCTTCTCATTAAATAATAATAATATTCCAACAGTGCAAAATTAGTGTGTAGAGAAATGTCATTAAAGGTAGAACAAAATTTTTAGAAAATGTAGGTTTCTTATTGCAGTACAAATGTAAAATGGTGACCAGAAAAGGGAAATTAAATTTACAATGTTACAAGTGAGACGCATACTCATCTAACGCAGCTCACAAGAAAAATTGAGGGCAATGTATATGCAAATGCACTTTAAAAAAGTATAAATTTAAATCCAAGCACTAATGGCTACGCGCTAAATTTATGTAAAATAATGGAAACACTAAGGGATGCACTTCTAATAAGCCCAGCTTTAGGGAGCAATTGGTATTACGTCACCGTTATTATATCAGTTTTGACTGTAATTACCACAAAAATCTTGAAAATTACAAGTCACCGCAAAACATATTCACATGGTGAACCTCGAAAAATCGCGACGCAAATATTTTCTTGAAACTCTGTTCTGTGAGGCACCAAATTCAGGAAAGTCTGGTAAAAAAAAACCCCGATACTCAGCAATGAATACGTAAAAATACAACACACGCACACACCAACCAAAGACGCTCCGGTCGTAGCAGCAAATAGTGGAAGGAGCGTACATCAATAAAAATGTCACATTTTACTTTCAAATTGGATTTCGCGTTCCGTCTCTCAACTGCGCTTGTCAACGAGCGCGTCACCTAGGGAGAAGAAAATAAAAATACCGCACGTACGCTTGGCTTTCCTTCCATGACACAACTGTCGTCTCTTAAGCTTCGATCTCCGATTGCGAGGAGACAGTTGAAGCCTTCACTGCTGTTGCAGTTATCGATCGTGCGAAAGGAGGCTTGTGGCGCGACTAGACACAGATGTTTCCACTTGGCAGGGGGTGAAAAACAAGTTTGGCATGAAAGTGACAAGAGCCATTTCGTCCGATAGCTGCGTAGGAAAATGCTTCGCTACTTTTTCTTCGAGGTAATGGTGGATTCGGCCTTTATGGAAATATTGCGTAACCAGTGACCGTTTGATATAGAGTGAATTTTACGTCAGATGTATAATGTGGAATTTTTGTTGTTGTTATCATAACATAGAAACGATTTATACATTTTTTGAGTGCGATTATCAAAAAAAATATTTGATGTGGAGTAAAACATAGCTTTTTTCTGAAGATATTTATAACTTTGTCATGAATGTAAAAGTTTAAAATACCACAATTTTAATGGCTTTTCAAGTTTTTTTTTTTATCTCATCACGAATTTGTTCATAAAAAAGTCAAGATTTAATTTTTATTATGTGATATTAAGGTAAATTCAGTTTGCAGATTCCATTCTGTAATATAGTGTATAGAATATTTCTACAGTAAAACTACTTTACACAAACAAAATGAGTTTTTGCTTGGAAATAAAACCACAATTTTATCAACTGTAATCAATGATAAACTATTATCAATAATATTTCCATACTTTACGTATTAAAAAAAAAAAAAAAAAAAAAAAATATATTTACATAAATATATTTTTGATTCTTCAATCATCAACATCTACAATAAAATTTTTTAAGCAGACTACAGAAACATCCACAAATATCGCTAAGTGTCATTCCAGACTGTCATAATCACCAAAGTTTTTGCTATACGACACTTTCCATGTTTAATTTACATAATAAATTATTCCTCGGTGGAGTTTACCCTCGAGTTTACCTCCCTCCTTCAAAAAACCATCTCCGTTCCACAATTATCTTGGCAAACAGCAGCTCTCGCGTTAATGAGTTAAAATTTGGTCGAGTATCTCCCTTTAAAATTCATAAGCCAAGAAGCAAAATATTTCGCCCACGTTGGACTCCATGTTATACACTCGTATATACTCCAATTCTAGTACACTTGAAAAAGTATGGACTAGAGGATAAGATAAAAAAAAAAAAAAAAAAAAAACCAACGAAAAGAGAAAGCTAAAAAGGAATTTAAGGCAAGTGCATTTACATCCTCGTAGAATTCATTTGCATGTTAAATATTTAAGTTCGAGAGCACACGTTTTACGTTCCCAAGAGAGCAAAAGCGACGCCCAGCCGTTGAGGCAACTGCTGTTTTCGTCGTTTGATTGTCATTTCTCGGATTATATTTGCCCTCGTTCTCCTCCACTGCGAGCTCGAGGAAAGCTTGCTTGCAGTCCTTGTTTCGAATAAAGAGGAAGCCTCGACGACGCTCATACGTAAGTCTTTCATTTAAATAAGCCCTCGACGCGGGGCACGGCTGCTGTTCCCTTTTCTCACGGCACCTGAAAAGCAGAGCACGATGTTTGCCTCCGCCAACACCATCTCCATTCATCGACCCCTACCATTATTTGCCTGCTGCAAATGTAAGGATCGTTCACGCTCATTTGCCAATCTTTTTGTATCCTCTCTTCTTCTTTTTCATTTTCTACTCTTACTCTCTTCACCAGGAAAAATCCTGCAGAGGTAGTTTTTTACGCACCAACACGCCAGACAGCAGAAATATGCACGTACACGATTTAGAAGGTAAAGGTCTCTGTGGCTTACTTTTAACTGCCATGAAATAACGTGACTGCATGAAAAATCGACGGATCAATTAAATTATCGACCTTTTGCAACTTTCTTTGAAAATAAATACTTTCATTGGACTCGTTGTTAGATTATTTCGTTTTCTGGAAAATTGTTATTTTTGTGCTGCAAGGTAAAGCAATCAGTGAACATTGCAATTGTTTTTCAGTATAGGACTACTGTTCGAGAGAGCCTTTATACATTATCACCAGAATAAATGGGTATGGATCACTTGTAAATCGTCTATTTTTATGTGAAACAAATCTTGACTCCAAAATGAGTCTTGCCCAAGTATTGCACCATAAAGGCGGTCAAATTTTTGGTTCTCGATGAACCATTTGGCTCACTTCAACAATAAACTTGATTTAACTCAGTTTTGTATTCGTTCAGAGTCTTGGTTTGAGGTGAATTTGGTTTTAGCTGCATTTTTAACCATGCGAATGAGAGACAAAAGTCGTAGTAATAGTCTCCACACGTACATCAGTTCAAATTTATTGATCTCTAAGTCCCATGCGATGAAAGCTTCAATGAGTTAATTGATGCGTGAATGAGATAAAATCGTCTATGAAAATAATAATTTTCAAGAACAAACGCTGCAGTACACAAAGATAATCATCGCCGTTGTTGTATTCGTCACTGAAAACATCTCTTGGTCCTTCCAGCCAGTGCACAAATAGAAATCCAGTGATACAAATAACGAGCACAAAGGCAAATCTCACTCTAAAGTACATACAATGTGGCGCACAAGTAGTGCCATTTTTCCTATTGTCAGTTTTCGTCAATTTTCACCTTTGAGCCACTCTCAACTTATATTCTCGGCTCTTTTGCTCATTAAAATTTAACAGTCTACGATTCTCAGTGGAGGCAACGACTACGAATGTTCCTTTGTTACTCTGTACCACAATCAGCTCTCAAATAGGAGCTATTGTATTATGTATACTGAAAAATTTATAAACAATTGCGTGATAATAAACAAAAGTACAGAAGATAACGTAGAAATATTCCGCTTTTAAGTTGTGACTGAAAATATTAAAATATCATGAGTGCATTAATTTCTTTGCATTTTTGGAGTTTGTTGATTATTGTTAGGGTTGTATTATTTATAATCTCAAAAGAAATAAAAGGTATTGGAAAAACGGGGTTGGCGCTTATCACACGTTTCATTTGCCGTAATGTCCCTCATAATGTCCAAAAATACATACATCTTAATTACTTCCGTGCCATTAAAAGGATAATGGACCCTGTGAAATGAGTATTTTCTCCACTTAAATTAATAAGACAATGGGGGGACAGAAACAGATTTAGCAATGGCGTCGGGGCAAAGAGCAGAACAAGATAAGACAAAGATCAGGACACCGAAGAGGTCGAGGTAAGGGAAAGGCATTTCAAAGTCGAGGATTTCCAAGTTGGGGTTGTGAACTCGAAGGCTTTCTCCTAGATTTATGGACTTCCTGTATGTGCTCGTGCTTTTGTGTACCGGTAGTATAACAGTAGAATGCCAGAGATGTGCAGATGCGAGGAGAGGATGCACTATGTGTCGAAACGACGCTCTCGCGGAACATGCACGCACAGATACATTTGACACTTGACGCGCGCTTAATCGAATCCTCAGGGGGAAGACAGCGATTTGCGTCTAGGTATTGTTTCAGCAAATAGCGACCTATCCGCCTCGCTATCCATCACCTTCGGATCATACGTTCAATTCGAGAGAGAAAGAAGAAGGAGATAGCAGAGGAAGAGAGTTTCAATCTTACGAATGAAGTGTGGCACAATCATGTGATGCATTTGATCTCCGGAGATGGTGCTATTCACGAGCAGATCAAGTTTAGCGAGACTCAGGTTCAGATGGTGAATTTGTTCCTTGGCTTCTTTATTTTACCACGCATCGGGGAATTGTAATAGCCGAGTTAAGCTCAGTGAACAATATATTGCAAGTATTTGTGAAAAAACAAAATTGAGAAGGAAAACGTCGGTTCATTGAATTACAATCGCAATAATTTGTCTGCAGTTGGTAGTACACTAATGTCAAAAAATGTTTCAAATTAACAACTCATCACAAACTTTTGGTACATAAAGCTCGTAGGAATGAATAGTGCTCATCAAAGTTTATTGCTACTGAAATGCTAACTTAAATCTCTTTGATCATTCGATGTACACATCTGACGTACAGTCAAATTTCTAAAAAGCCCATATCTCGAGCCGTCAACTCAGCCCTGACTCTGCACCCGCCGTTAAGTATCCACGTAAGGAGGACGGGATGTATATAAATTTTATTTGGCCTAACACCTGGGAAATAGCGATTTTATTCATTTATTCGGGGAAAAATGTATGGACGCGCGTTAAAGGCGAGAAAAAACGGACGGGGAAGGAGAATACGCGCAGAGCACCACCGCTATGGTACTCACCCCTCCCCCTTGGCGGAAAGGGGCCTCGTAGGCTATAAGAAGAGTAGTACATTTTGATTTATTGCGCACATTTTGGCTCCAGCGCGGGGTAATGCGAAAAATGTGAGGATGGTAAGAGTAATACACACGTTGGGGAGAAAAGGGCGTTTCGGACGACGGTCAGATAGACCACTCGGCTGAGAGAACCGGAGATAATGGATATTTTCCACCGCAACCACGTCTGAAACGGTTTTGACGGACTACCAGTTTTTAGCTTCGTTTTTTTTCTGGAACGAGCTATATTCTTCAAGGTAAAAGAGGCCCGTAACTTTGTATGCCTTAAGTGATTGTAGGACGCATGCAAATTTTCTCGAGTACTATATTACCATTGTCATGAAACATTGAGACTACTGGATGGATTATTCGCGATGAAATATCTTTCCAAAGTGACCATGTGCGTAGCAGAAGAAAAAGAAGAAGATTTGTGAAAAAAAAAAAACAGTTTTTACGAGAATCTGTGCGACGTTCACGAAGATTCGCGAAAAAGTGCTCCCCAGCTGGCTCGCCGATCCCCCTCTTACAAAACGATTTCAAGTAACACGACTGCCGACTCGGTACATCTCCGTAGCCTCTTGGAACTTTTTCCCTCTCCCCAAGCGAGCTCCGGCGACTTTTCGCCTTCCCCCTCTTGGCACCTCGCCTCTGTCTGAGATATGGTCGAAAGTATTAAAATCTGATGGTCGGCGTGGCCCAGTGGCTATCGCTCTTCCGGAACACTTTGGCGCAGTCCGCTCTTGTTCCGCCACGGTGGCGCCTTAATTCTCAATCGTCTGAAAGTCGTGGTAATCGGACGGAAGCGGTGCGCAAATGAAACTCGGTTTGTCATTTTTAGAGATACAAATCGCCCGACAGACAGCAGTTTACGTAAGAGAAAAACGTGCGCCGAAAAGTTCATTTCGATGATTTAGACGGCGATGCAGTTGAACAAGGAGAAGCCAAGGAGATGATATTGGGAGTCTCTGGTTCGCATATTTAGTTGAGAAAAAAAAAACAGACTCGATGAGGGAAGCAGGTAAGGATGTAAATGTTACTCTAGTGATCACTTTATGTAATCTATTTTTGAAGGTAAATTTAATTTTAATCATGTGCCAATTCATGTACGGTACAACAGTGCAAAATGTATTTTTTATCAGTAAATTCTTTTTCATATGAACATGGATTTGTACATCATTCTTCCTTTTAATTATCTCCTCTTTTTTATATGTAATAACTTATCAAACAAAATATTATAGCAAACATTTGATACTGCCAAGTCAAAGCTTTAACAGATTTTTATTGAAAGCTGACTACGTTGACGTATCCAAGTTTTCCCAAAAGCCCTCTTCGCAAAAAAAAGCTACAAACAAGCAAGTCAATATTAATTTTGCCATCATTTTGAGAGTCGAGAAAAACGAAAAAGTAAACCCACGCGAGGTACACCCCTCGAGGAGCATAAAATTCACCAGCCCAGAGCTTTATCCGTAGCAGTGGAAAATTATTATAAAAAAAACATAAAATGTACATTTTCCAACAACTTAATCGCTGACTCTAGCAGCCTCACGAGCTGACAATATCTTACCCACGAACTGACGCCAGTTTGGAGCCCTGCCTCGCCTCCCCTTGTCCCACTAATGAAAAGCCACGAGGATTCAATATCGAAATATTTATGCGCGAGTGCGCTACCCTCCGTCGAGGCGTCGTCCTGCGTGCTTAAACGGCTTTTCGGCGCTCAACCGGGGCAATTTTGAAATTGCGCTCATCGCCCGCTGGTGCCATTTTGCCCGTCATAATTCACCCCCCCCCCTCCCCCGGTTTGTCCCGGCGAAAGAGAGACGGCGAGCAGTTAATCCCGAGCGCGAGACAACGACGCCCGCGACGAGCTTCTTCGAAAGCCCGCCCACTACGGGAATAATTCGCGTAGTTAGTGCCGGTGCTTTATCACGCCTTGGAAGACAGGAGCTGTCGAGGCTGTGTATGTTTCAGTGGAGCCGGAACCCGAGGAACCGCATGATGCGGTCGGCGCCGCAATGCTCAACTTGTTATTCGCTGTAAACACATACAAAGGAGCGAGAGGGAGGTGAGGAAATATGTATTTAGCGCAGTTGTAGCGGTGACAAGGGACGGCGTGCGCTTGTGTGTGCAGAGATCCGTATAAATAGCGCGTGCGTTGGAGGGTCCTCGCGTGTAAACGCCGGAATCCAATTTAGTTGGGAAATTGAACGCGGATATCGAGCACAAGCACATATACATTTGTCCTCTTTCTTTCCTTCTTTTTGGAAGATTTCACGTTTGCAATGCCACTTACATCGCTACTGCAGTTGCCTTTCTGTCCAACTTTTTTAGATGGATTTTTCCAACAGGGTTTGGGCTGGATTAGTTTTGAGATAGAAAATAGATAGTCGGAAGTGCCTTGAGGTTTCGTTTGAAAAATGGATCTGGACGAGAAAGAGGTACTGCGTTTACTCTATGCAGAAAAGAAGGTTAATGTTGCATACAGTTGTTGTGTTTTTTTTTTTTTTTTTTTTTTTTTCACAGCTTCAGAATGAAGAAAACTTTGCTGTTGAAAATATTTTTTACATTGTTTCGAAAGCGTGGTTGAAATGTTAGTTAAAGGCTGTTTAAAAAGTTGCAGTCATTTCAGCTACGTTAAAACTTCCTGGTCATAAAAGTGAGCGCGTTATTTTTATGGATAAAGTTGGAGCGCTTTGCAGATAGAATGTAACCTCAAAAATAAATTTTTCGTGCGATAGAGCTCTCAACGTTCATAATTCTACAGAGCAGACTCGTATTTTTGTGCAAGTTAATAGAATTTTATTACAATCTACAACTGAACTTAATAAAATGATAACCGTGGAATAAATTTTTTTATGTTATTTGATCCAGCGAAGAAAGAAAATTTTATTTTGGTTATTTAAATTTTACAAACTTCAATTTTTTTAATGAAATGTAATATTTTAACCCATGCTAACACTCTGATAACATTTATTAATTTTGGTATTGGATCTTAGTTATAAATATTACAGCATTTTCATTCAAAAATTATTTTACTACTGCCGTATTGATTATATAACTAAAATTTTCAGGATAACAAAGTTCATGTCTGATCGAATCGGTTTTGTACTACTTACGTAGCTCTACGAATTTCAATAATACATCTTATGTGTTACTGATTATCTTTGATTTTTGCATATTTCCGTGTAATTAATTGGATGGTTTCAGCGTATGTCAAACCATGTCTGACTAAAACCGACTCGTACTACTTGTTACGATATTTTGGCTCTTACATAAAAAAAAGTTGCAATAAATTATGTTTATAGTCGTTTATTTTTCTTTTTCTTTATTGTTCTAGATTAAAAAATAGTGGTTCCCTAAGAATATTATACCAGTGTTATTTTTTTGGCGAACAAAATGGAAAAGCAACTTAAATCGAGAGCAACGGCAGACTCGTTATAACCCAAGAAATGTGAGTTACATCCTCCTTGCCCATGAAATACCCCCTTTCCTCCCGTCTCGCCACACCCTTTCTCTATCGGAGTCCAAGTTCTCACGGAATCCCGCAGCACAGACTGATCGAGTGAAAGTATTTCCGATTTCGTTTACACGCGACCGCGTCATTTGGTTTTCCACGTTTCGGCACTGTCGACGCCTTTTGAGCGATTTACGATGCGCTCCGAGCGAGGACGAGCTGGCGTCCGGCGAACCTAAGCAAAATCGTTCGGATCGAAAAAGAGAGGAAAAGAACAGCGTCCATAAAAAAAAAAAAAACTACGTGGTTTGATGGCTGCGGGGAGAAGTATACGAAAAGGAGGTGGGACCCGAAATCATCGCCGGAGGGGAGGGAGAAGAGAGCTCTGGCCTTCGCAGAACCAAGGCCCTTGGATTTATGTGCTCTCGTAAATTCATACGACTTTTTTCCCTCTCTCTCCCCTTTTTTTCCAGACGCTCTTTCTTCCGTTCATTTTTTCTTCTTCGCCGAAAATCACTGGCCACTCGCGTTATTCAGGGAAATAATTCGACCAGACGCCCCTGGATTTTTCATGGAAATTTCAACTGATATCTGACAACGCGAATTCTCATCACGCTTACCAAGCAACTTTTAATTCTACAGAGTCTCTATGATTTTCTGGATGATTGCTAGCCTTTTTTGAAGCGATTTCTACATCAATAAAAGTTACATATAATACATTCATTGCGTCAAGGATAGCTGACTTTCTTTCTTAGCTTTTACTCCCCGACTAAATTGATAAATGGTCGTTCTACGAAGGCAAATGACGAGAAAGCTTTTATGCGTAGGAGTATCGATATAAATACATTTTTGTGCGAAACGAGTGACCCGTTTTCATTATAATTTCATTAAAGTCAAAGGAAAAAGTTCAACAAAGCAATAATACTTGCTTCAAGGGTATACATGTACCATCTTCACACCCAAGCTCTGAAAGAGAGCATGGAGACTAATAGTGAGTGTTACACTCATCGTCAGCTCAAAGGTGAATTTGCACTGAAAGATGCGTCGCTCGTAAACTCGCTTTTCGAATTGCTCACGCATTCTTAACCAGTGATGAAAAAATAGATACTCCGTACAGTATTTGCCGTGACTATCCAAATGCGTGGGCGTATGCGTACAGTTCTCGGCTGCCGCTGTACTTGCAGTGTACGAGGAGCGCGGAAAAGGAGACTAACGGAATCCCTCCCTGAAATTATACGTGGCTATACAAGCTGCGCTGTACTGCCTCTTGGCGTAGACTCCGAACTAATTGCGCCGTATTTAATTAAGCCGCGGATTATATTCCTAACGAGAGCTCAGCCCTGCCTTTGCTCCTTTCCCTACACCTCTCGCCTTTTGCTCCCAGCTCTGTCTATCTCTGCTGCCTCTGTGATGCTGCATCTTCATCGGTAGATGAGTTTTAGATGAGACCGTTTTTTTTTCCATTTCTCTCGTTGCTCTTTTTCAGCGCAGGTGTGACGCTCATATAACGTACGTGCATACAGAAAGCTATGCATTGTACACGCGCCTCTCGTATCATGAGGAGAAAAAAAAATAACGATATACATTTCTTCGAAGCAACAATCGCACGAGTCACACGCTAAAAGAGGGGGAGGGGGTAGAATTGCGATGACGATCTAGCGGATTTCATGCCAACAGCCAGCATTCGTGTCAGCCTATTGGAGGATGTTTCTTTCGTACTACTCACTGTTTTATTTTCCTCGGGCGCATCGATCTCAAATCCCCTACTTAGGAGAACGCTTGGCTCTCTCTCTTTTCACTCTTCCGTCGCACTGATGTATTGAACTATTTTTCCTCTTTTTCTCCACCTTGCAGTGCTACGTGAACGAATTCATTTCCATCGCTGAATCTGTCAGGTCTCAGTACGACATCATTATGTTTTAGTCTTGGATTTTAATGGATATGGCACGTGGTTATTATAAAGGAAGTTTGTGGGAGAGGGGTTGGTTTTAGAGATACATTGCAAAAAAATTTCATTATTTTTTATTTGAATGTAGCCAGTATTGTTGTCGATTTTGTGGAATCAATTGCTTCTTTTATTTTCGCTTTAAAACAGCTTCTATGACCCCAGCCTTTTACATTCAATATTCAGAAGCCCGTATTGTTTACTACTACCGAATGAAAAATGAATAAAATCTTCTTTTTTCTTTTTATTTATTTTTTTTTTTGATACGCTAAAGTGCTCGTGAATGGAGGTAAAGGAGAAATAAACAGAGTCGAGTAGCACATCAAGTCGACATACAACAAAACTCGCTCCAATAAATTAAAAAAAAAAATATCAAAAAATATACGCACCTATAACAGTAACGTTGTACCGGGCACTTCTAGATTGGCCCTTATTGAAATCCACCCTGCACCTGTACACTGCGGCTTCGTGGCTTTTGATTTTGTTGATCACCAGGACGGCTGGCTCTTGAATGGACATCCGAAAGTACGCCCTTTGTCCAAAGTCCCTCGATTGGTGTCTCGCCTCGGACAGAGGCTTGCCCCGGACGTCCACCCTGTGAAGTGAACCACAAACAAAATTCCATTAAACATTTTTTGTAGAGCTTTCAATTCGAGTATGTTTAGTTTGAGTCAGTTTTTTGGGTACTGTTAATATTATCCTAATAGAATGCTGTTTCTTAATTATATGATAAATAGTCTTAGAATGTTCCTTAAGAGATTATTAAAAAAGTGTACAGAATCAATGTCCATCGTCATAAGAAATTATTTATTTTTAATTAGACAGCTCTTTGTCGTTGAGTTAAGCATCTAGTTAAAAAATTTTCTAATCCGTGTAAACAAAGACTTAAAGCTCAAGGATTCTAAGTGATGCTTTGCAGAAAAACGATCGAGCGATGAGAGTGACGAATGTGGTATTCCACAACAAGAGCAAGAGTTGTGAGGCTCATTATTCAAAGAGCTGTGAGCTATCCAACTGATGTTTCAAAATGAAAATTAATAGTTTGGAGGGTTTTCTTTCGCAAAAATCTCATTATGGAAATTGTTTTAAAAACAAATCTCACTACTGGTAAAAAGAAAAACTTATCCACTCGGCGAGATAAATTGTGTAAAAATAACTTTATCAAATACAAGGCTCTCAGTGTAGTGCTTAAGGAGAGAAGCTTCGGGAATTAAATGAATAACCAACCAGTCACATGTACCTGTATTGATTGTAATCTACCAGATAGAACAAAGTTGTGAAATCCCACCCCTCAATATTTTTTTTAATGTTAACGAGATCGCTGAAAGATACATCTAGAAGGACAAGTCTTATCCTTCTCCTTTGGCTTCGCAAAAGGAAAGAGGAAAAAAAAAGATGGCACCTGTAGGATCACGATAAAATTCGTTACACGCGATAACTCCCGTATATGCTGACGGAGCTCCCACCCTTCCACCCTCGATCATCCCATCTGATGTTTTTTTACGTTCAGAGCTTGAAGGTAGGTTTTCTCCTTTGAATTCGAATAACTGGAGATTGTAACGAGAAGCTATTTCGCCGATCGATAACCAAAGCAGGGGAGGAAGAGAGAACGCCTGCTGGATCATTCCGGGAGCTTTCGCTCGGAGTCGGGGTCTGTTTAAACTTTTTTTTCTTTGCTGAAAGTGGGGAGTAAAAAAGGGAGAGCAAAATCCCTTTTTCTACTATTCCTCGGGGGCGTACGAACCTACGAAGGTTACGATGTCACGTTCGATGAGGCCTTTTATTTTTAGATGACAGGATTCAACGAAAAGCAAAGTAGGGGCGATGCTTATTATAGAAACGGACGAATAGTCAGACATTTATACCTTTGTGCATGTAATATGTATCGTGGCTAAAATGGATATCCTGCAACGTCTAATTGGCTGGTAAGTGCAATTGAAAACCACTCTGTTTTCGATTGACGAATTAAAATTGAATTGTATAGCAGGTTGTTGCTTAGGAAATCAGTCTAAGAAAATCGAATCGCGATAAATCCTAGCTTCGTAGGCTTTTAACAGTGAATTCGTAATTTTTTTATCACATAACTCATACAAACCAAGTTCTCATTTATTTTCCTTATGGAATCGAGTTACCATGGATTAAACAAAGTAATGTTAAAGAGAATGCAGGGCACGAAAGAAAAATTTATGCCAGCACATCGATCAAAAATATGATAAAGTTCTTACTTTGTCATCATTATCTCGGAGTCATCGCTCATTTCTCAAGATACAAATTGAATTTTTCCCAAACAATTTTTCGCGCGATATTTAGCGTCGAATATCATTTTCTCGTAAAAGCTCTGGAAACACGGGTCGTAGCAAGGGAAACTTTTAACTGTAATGCTTTAATTCATTTGAACTACCGACTGTGTGAAACGAGGGAAGTCAGTTCCATTGTAAATGCAAAATAACGTAGGTATGGGGAGTGAAAAGGGAAAAAACAGAGTGAGGAAAAAAGAGCAAGGGGATGAGGTGAGAGTAAAGATTTCATTAAAAATTCATAATTCAAAAAATTGTCTCTGAGGAATGGGCGGGGGTGGAGTCCTGTGAGAGAAAGGTAGGGGCCGGGGATAAATGATCGAGGCCAAGAGAGGATGAAAGACGAGCGCCGAGAAACCAGGTAGATTGATGAGGTGAAAGTGCAGGTGTCGCGTGTGAGGGATAGAGATGAGAGGCTGGTTGAGGGGCTCGAGGAAAGGGGAGAGGGAGGATTAAAAAATTGCAGGCCAAACGGCGAGAAAAGTTAGCGTTTGCAATTACTCTTTGAGCGACTTGCTTGTATAATACAGTCAGTACTTGTCTGTGTATAACGCACAGGCTGGTGTTTGCTGTGCTTTAGCAGAGGATGTAGGCAGTGTTCATTTTTTCTTCTTTTTTTAGATAAGCTTGATGCGAAGGGAGCAAAATTTCTTTCGCTTTATTTCTACGTAAAGCTGATTTTGTTTTCCCCAAGGCAAGACAATTTTTCGAATATTTAAAGAGATGCGATTATCATTAAGTACTTTTAATACATATAAGCTGTAACGGTAAAAATTACTATTTAATTAACAGATAACAAGTGTCATTGATCAATATTTTCTTCTCAATCATTTGAAAACAAGTTTGTCAATTTAATTTCTTGAAGAATACCATTTGGTAACTATAGTCTAACCATAGTAGCTCTAATTGCAAGTGAAGGAAAAAAGGCGAGCAAAATTTCCACCAATAGCGTCGAAGAAGGCTATCGAGAAAAGTTTCAAAAACGCAGTTGGCTGTTTCTTTTTTTGTTTCCCAAGCCACGACGGAGAACATTATTCGCTCGGGGGCTCGCCGTTCATTAGGAAAGATAGAAAGTTGTTCCGAAAACATAATTATCGTACATCGATAAACACGAAAATACCATTTTGGCGTTTTTTCCGTGAAAGTTTCGACGGGCAAACACGCAGTTGCCCTGTAAAACACGAAAAACGCCGCCACTTTCACGTAAACAGACCTGCGCGATAATCACCACGGCCGTCTGACCTTATCTTGATCTACACTACTGCGTGACTAGCCTCTGCTCTCTTGCTCAACTTTTTCCACTCGTTCATACACAGGTACCTACAGCACCTCTACTTTTGATTTCATACCTGTGCAAACGTAAGAGAATATTTGTATCCATACCTACACCAGACCTGATTTTCGCGCCCAGCACTCGTCGACGTATACTTAATGATCGTAAATTTCCTTAATCTCATAGCTTACGGGAATCGGCTTTTAATGTCCCGACTGACTATACCTGCTCGTTACTCTGCTCCCTCTGATTCTTCCTTTACTCGTGCTCGCTATGATCCCTCCCCCCCATTTTTACTTTACGTGTATTATTTTCTCTATCTACGTTCTGCAAAATGCTTGCTGCGAAAAATTGTAGCGTATGAAATAAACAAGCCACAGTTGTAAGAACCAATACAAAAAAAAATAGTTATCGATATTTCGACAAGAATCACATATTTTTTCAATGGATAAAAATTTCCCACCAACCGTTAAATCGAAAAGCTATCGAAAAAACTTGTATGCCAAAGTTCTTTTTATTTTCTGTTACCTGAAACCTATGGAAAGCAATCAACGAAAATTCAGCTACGGTTTCTTTCGCAATTAAAATTTCTTTTTCCGAAATAACGAAGTTACGGAGAAACGCAATATCGTTGAAAATTCCACATACAGCCGGGCTCCCCTCTGGTTCTTCATTCCACTCTTTTTACCTCCGTGTACCTCAGAAACGCAATATCTTTGAAAACTCTAAAAGCCGGTGTTTCACAAGAAAATAGAAGCATCTTCCCTTCGGTGGCTCCAAATTTTGATCCGATAACGAAATTCAAAGCCCCTCCTTCCCCCCGATACTCCCATCGCTCGAAGAGACCTGCAAAGGAGGTCGAGGCATGGATAGATAGGGGAGGCAGAGAACGCACGTGTTAATGTATCCCAATTCTGAATGTACACACGAGACGAGGGTGAATAAATACGGCGGTGGGTGTACTCTCTGCGCTCACTTGCGTGGGTATGTTAATATTTAGGGTTACTGCCCCCGAGCACGCCAGCAGAGTGCACCGCGCACTTCATGCAAGTCGTCGACCAGCCAGCTATACCTACAGCGGAGCTTCTTTCTCGTGTTGGGCTGCCAAGGAGGAAGAGGAGACGAGTCCGCGAGCCTCAGTTGGAAAGGATGGGGATGAAAAGCCGATACCCCCGGCGTTATCTATCACGGCTTTTTGTTTTTGCTCGAGCTTTGTTTTTCTCCCTTTGGCTTGATAAAGCCTCACGTTATTTTTCCGCGTTTCCGGAGGAGGCCTTTGTGAAGTTGCCGTTAAGAGATTACCCGCCGAGGAGAGAATCGAAGGAGGGGGACCGGATAAGCCACTGCTTCCGAGGATTGCTGAAACTTACTCATCCCTCGTGAAATTAATTGCCATTGTTCTCGAGGAGGAGCTCCGACTCATTTGGTTGTTGGGAGCGCTGTTAAATATTAAGTTCGCGCTCCATCGGCTCGTTAGTTTTTTCCTCGCGTCGAGCTTGCCGCGAGAAAATTTTTCTCACCGGCTCCTTGAACCCCCTTTTTTTCATTATCAACCGGACGAAATTTATGGTTATTGCTTCTACGAGAATGAAAACATTAACACGTTCACGCGACACGAGCCCCGGTAATTTATTTTACATTTTTTGATTAATCACGCTTTTCCTCGGGAAAAAAAGGGATCGTTCGTTACTCCAGCGAGATAATGCTACATTAAAATTTTTCATCGCGCACACTGTTCCTTTGGATACGCAAATCGCATTCATCTTTTGATGTTAACCAAAATAACGCTGTAAATATTTGAACAACACAATTTGAGCATAAATTACATTCAGAGGGACCCTTATTAATTTTATACACTGTGCGCAACAAAGGCAGGGAGAGAGAGAGCCATTCGTAACGGTACACCCACCCCATCTTATTTTTCAACGCGAGGTCTTTTGTATTAAAACGAGTGAATCATCCGCCACAACTGCGAACAGAAACGCGGTAAACGGCAAACATTAAAAAATGCAAAGCACGGCCCTTCCCCTCTTTATTTCGCCAGCAATATAGATGCGCGCGAGATGGAAAATAAAGAGGAACAAAAAATCGCAGACATATTTGTCTCGCATCCCTGTACTATGCACCCATTTTCTCCGACCCCATCCCCCTTTTGCACCAGCACGGTAATTAACTGTTATTGCGACTCATAAATACGAACGGTTCTCCGCTAACGTAGTCGCGCTAAGAAAAATAGGAAAAGAGGGGGGGGGGTAACGAAACACCGTGCTATAATTATTTAATTAGGCAATTTCTTTGCCATATCCAAAATGGTGGTCCACATGGAGTCCCGGACGAGTTGTTCCCCCTTTTCCCTGTGTGCTACCCATCGCACACGCTGAAAATCGTCGTTAACGCTAGGCGCGAGATAAAAAAATTCGCGTTTTCCCCATGAATATTCAGAAACGCAGCTACCCCGTGGGCTCTACACTGCGGTTTGAATAAACTTTTTGATTTATTTGACAATAACGAAAAGTAAGCCATTACGTTTGTCTTGCTCTCTCGGGCGTTGTGCGCGCAAGGGGTTGCGTGTAATTTTTTATCGTTCAATTCCACGACATCAGCGACGCGAACGCACGAGAGGGGTCGGGGTGGGGGACAAAGCGAGGGAGGAGTCGGAGCTTTGTTTTCTCGGTTAAACATTGTTATGCAGATGAGCGAGTGCCGGAGCATTGTTGTTGGGAGTAGTAGCAGCGGCAGGGGGAGATAGAAGGGTGGCGCGTACGAGCGCAGTGCGCCTGACACTACCGCTAACTTGGCTTCCCTCCCAACCCGATACGGAGTCACTCCTGTTCCCCTACGTCTCTCTGCCTGTGGTGCATCGGCCAAGATTTTCTCGAAGGTTGAAGGGGATTAATCGTCATGGTAACGTCAGGTGAATTATTTCAAAACAAAACTGTTGGCTGTCTATCACTGGACAAGGGTGAAAGTAAGCAAGGGATTGGAATACTAGTTATAGGAAGTGATGCAAAGGAGCTTAGGTGTGCCAAGGGGGGCAAATATGGGAATTCCGGCTGCTTTTCCTCTCTAACGCTTCTCTTTGCCGTTTTCTCGACCTTGCCCACGTACCTTTTTACACAGTCCTCGCGCTCTTTTTTCCTCCCTTGCATGCACACACTTTGGCGTTGGTTAAACTCCTAAAATTACACCCTCCATGTACTGCAGAGCAGTATGCGAGAAAAGGTAAAGGGTCTCTCTCCACGGCGACGCATGTAAGTATATTAAACCTTATTTAGGGCGAGAAACCAAGCGCAGTGGAGCTTGTAAGTTGGGGAGAAAAAATTGATGGCGTAGAAAAGAGCGGACGAAGGAAAGAGAGAAGAGGTTAAGTAAGACGGCGCGGCTAACTCACGCCTGGGGGGTTCCTGACGTGTTTTTTTCTTTTTTTGGGTTGAGCTCCGGAGGTGTTAGTATTATCACCCAGTTTCTATTATCAGGTACTTGGGATTTTTCATGGTTACGATACGTTAAGTTTTGCAATTACATACCTTCCATTGGATTTTAAATTTTGTATAAACGTAATGTATTTAATGTGTAACCTATAGACACAACGGATTGAGATAGGATTAAGTATATTTATTGTCCAAGAAATAGTCATGCTTTATGAAATCTAACTTTGCACTTTGGACTAAATTAAAATTAAGCGAGACAATAATTTGTTGGCATCAAAAAATTAGCGATGTTCCAGTTTTAATAAAATAAAAAAGATTCTCGGATAATTACCATACACTGAAAAACATAACGTCTCTTCTTTATACTAAATAAAAAAAATCGCTCGAGAGTTTAAGGCATAATTACCCAGAGTGCCTCATCCACTTTCGGATTTATCGCCTCGGCTTTCTTTTTCCGCGCCTTTCCTCCATCTCCTTTTAAAGCTCTTAGGTACTCTTTTTTTGCATACTTTTTGCCTTAGGCGATTCCCATTCTCCGTCGATGATCGCAGAGTCAGTCGTAAAGAAATGAGAGAAGAAACATGCTTTTTTCTGACGGCGTCTTTTTCTTCTGATGGGAAGACAATCGCGAGGCTACACGTATGTATATACTACGTGCAATGTCACACCAGAGATGGCAAAGTAAATTTTTTTTTCGTTCGTACCCTTCAGCCATGGGCAAAGAAAGAAAATTAAGTATAACGGGAGAGCTTCGAAATGCGATTCTTCTTACTTTTCACGAGACAGGAAAAAATCTTGAGGAAGGATTGATACCTCGTTTGTGTCGATCCAGCCCCTATATAATCGAGATTTTTATGAACAAAAAGAGAAATGGAGAGATAATTGTCTCTTGTTGGTGCAAACAAAAAAGTTGACAGTATTTGTCTTTAAAAGTTTTATGAAACCCTTGAATATTATTTTTTTACTTGATTTGATGAGTGTTTGAAAAAACACTTAGAATCAAATATATTGTCAAAAGTACGACCTTTGATCATTTGTAAAAGTATCTCTTACTCAGAAACATCGAGTTGAAGGTGCATTGTCAAATGACAACCACACGCGTGCGACGCCTCTCAAAGTCAGTGAACAAAAAAGCTTGGGAAATTCTTCACACATGAAATCCGGTTTCTTCCTTATCAAAGATCTCACCATTCGGCTGAGATGGCCTTTGTAAAATACTGCATCAAGAAAAAGTAATCCATCAAATTTACGTGTCGTAAATGTTTTTCAAAAAAAAAAAAAAAAAAAAAAACACTGAAGTCCCCTCACTTGGTATCCTAAAAACGAAAAGGACGCTCGAGTAATCACTTGTGTAGCGATAGTGGGAAATGCTGTCGACTTGGCTCCCAGAGATTCCAGAGTTGCTTTGACATTATTGCGACTCGTAACACTCCATCTTTGTCAGACCTTTGTAGCCGTTACCGGCACTACTCAATACAAGTTTCTCTTGTTTTATAGATCATGAGAGACCGTGAGGGGCCATAAACTTGTTGTCTCTTCCTCTCGTTACGCGAAATGCGAGATTCGGGGATATGTGTACGTAAACGCACGTGGCAATCTATACGTGCAAGGGAGCTCGCACAAAGCTATGTGCCAGATAAGGAGGAGGAGGAGGAGAGAGGTACTGTATCCATCTCGCTCTTCCCCTTCAGTACTGTAATTTAGGCGAGCCCATGATTGATCGAAGCTGATTGACGCTCCAGTTGAATACCGGGCCCAGTACGTACACTTCCACCCTGCTCCTCATGCTCGATCAGAGGTCATTATTTACTGGTTGTACCTGGACAACGTAATAATCGTCAGCAGCCATTTGCACTAGGTCAATGAAACTTCGAGGAGGCAAAACTCCCTCTACCTAATGCCCTTCCAACACCGGAGCCATTTCCTACTTCGAGATGTATTAACTAGCAGGTGTATACTTTGTATTTAGGCGTTCAAGTTTGTCTATGCTTTTAAACTAAAGTTACTTCCCTTTGCTTTGAGTTGATCAAAGCGTGTACCCTCCATTGATTGAAGAAGCCAATGGGCTAATGATGATTAGAAGAAGCTTTGAAATCTTCAAATTCTGTACGCAGTGGTGGAAGCCTGTTTGGTCAGACGCCCGTATAAAAGTACAAAAATTACTATCAACCAGTCATCGACATGGTTTCAGTATCCTTAGCAATGTATATTCCGAGAAAACGCGAAAAATAACTCACAAAACTTTTTACTCGCAGGACCGTTGGCAAAGCTCTGTGTCACCGTACCCATTGCCAAATCGAAATTCTCAATCGCGGAAGAAAGATCTTTGCGAGCGCGCGTATCTTGCGGCTGTAACGTGGTGTGGTCACGACGAGTCCACGGTGAAATGAGAGAAGAAAAAAAAAAAAAAGTTGCGAAAGCCAGCTCCAGGGAGGAAAATGGGTAAGAAAAAATGAAGCGAAAAAACGGAAAAAACTCGACCACGAAAGAATCACGTTCACGCCAGAGTCGTTCCACCACGATGTATCATCTTAATCCCTTGGATTTCTTTTTTCCTTTTACTTGCGCGAGACGACAGAGGATAGTATTTTTTCTCCTCTTTCGCTCTAGTTCGTCCTGTGATAGTAGCTTTCACTCCTTTTTTCTCACTGTCCATACAAGCACCAGCAGGAGAAAACGGAATATCGTGCCGTACCTATAGTGAGGCCCAGACCTTGTAGAAAGCGATAGAAAAATAACTACAACAAGGATTGGCGTATTTTTCTTTTGCTCTCTATTTTTCAATTGAATTACAGGTTTCCCAACGCATTAGTATAGCCCATCCGTAAGGACGATCGCTTGAACAACGTCTTTAAAATATCCAACGTTGAAGTGAAGAAGTCCAACTTCTACCTCAGCGAAACAATGCCAGAAACAATGATTTAATTACTTGGGTACAAAACTCTTGCTATCCTTCAACTGATTTTGATCTTGATAATAACTTGTCATTTTTTTATGTGTTTAATTTCTTCTAAATGCTAAAATTGCAAGCAAATCAATATAATATAATATTAAAATGTAATATTCCAATGTTGCATGACTATATGTAAAACATATTTGTTTAATACACTTTGAAATTAATGATTAATCATTTTTTACTTGTAGAACAACATAAATATGTTATATATTTCTCTACGCACCCGACTGATAATTATGACTGCTTTTTGGGCTGTTTTGCCACTAAGGTATTTATCAACCAATCTATCTATTGACCAATCCAATTTTATTTAAAAAAGAACCTTAGCAACAAATAATTACATTTACTCCACTATAGACGATGGCAGGTGAAAAATACTTTGATAGAAACACTATGAGAGCCGTTCTTGTTCGATTATTTACTGGTGAGAAACTAGACAACGCATTAAATATGTGTGAAAAAGAAGGTGAGAAAATTTTAATTTTCTCTCAAGAACAGTAATGTCATTTTTTTGTGTTTATATTTTCCAGTGACCAACGATATATGTCTCAGTGGGAGGAAGATTAACGACTGCTATGCTAGAAATGATATAGTTATTGCAGATTTGCTTGGTTACTTCTATGATATTGTGTAATAAAATATTTTGATTCCACTATTATTGTTTAATAAACATTTAATATATTATTCATCAATTGTCCACAGTTCTACTTACTTATTTATTTTACTTCACTATTTTTTGGGCACATTTATTCCTAACTCACTTATAGTTATCATTTAAGGTTATTATTTTACAATAATCAGCCAACCAAGCAAAAAAGTGCATCAAATTCAATCTTATACATGTACCTTATAAAACCTATCCTTAAAATAGCTCATTCTTGGCGTTACTCCCGTTAATTGTAAGGTGAACTGAAGAAGAACAATCGATCGAATCTAACCATACATTATATCATCTCCAAAGTTTTCAGTCAATTACAATACTTAAGAGTGTTTCAGCAATAAAAAAGAAGAGCCAAAGATGAGAGCTTAAGATCAATTTGCAATGCAAGAACATTAAAAACTTGGTTCACGACTTTTCCTTCTTATCCATTTTTGTACATTATCGTTTCCAGCTAAAAATCGACAAGACATCCGTTTGCTGCCCCAAGAAGAGCAGAAAGAAGAAAAGAAATTAAGTATATGGTTTACCAACTCACCTTCCTTACTATTGAAAATTGCTTGTGGATCAAATTGAAAAATTTGTGACACACCACATCGTTTACGATAGGTTGATCTTGTAGATGTAAAGTCTCATGTAGCAGAAATTTTTCAGCTCATTGAATAAGAATTTCCTGTGGACCCGATAGTGTAGAAGAGACGTATGAAAAAAGGGGCGATACGTGAGACCGTGTTCACATCGTGAAAACGTTCATTTGCTACGAAACGGCAAGTAGCAACGAGAACAGCTGCAACTGGGTATAGTTTCGCGGACAATGGAAGGTGGAAGAGAAAGAAGCTTGGAAAATGCACAAGGGAGATTTCCGTTTACAGGGTATGGTTGAGGTCCAATGTAACGAGCGGGACTAATGAGGCATAAACAAGAGAAGTACGAGCGTCGACACCTGCTGCTATCACTTCTCTGGCTTTCCGTCGAAAACACTGCTACTATAGTGTGGGATCCTTATTTCGACTCAGCCCCCATCCACGCCCTCGGGTACTAATAACTTCTAGGGGCACGTTTTGGAATTTATACGAGCACTTCACCGGCATCGAGACCATGAATAACGCCCTCTCCTTCATCCCTTTCTTCCTTCTTTGAGTGGGAGTAGACCGTAGCGTTTTGTTTGGATATCTTTACATTTTTTTTGTACAGCATACTATTGTGAAAATGTGCTCGGAACATGGACATAAACGAGGCATTTTGCAATAATTCCATGCGCTTATAAGGTGTGCAGTTATTTCTTGAGAAGATGGTAATAGAATTTTCAAGGTATTCGACTGGCTTTAAATTTTTGGGTCCGTCGCAAGCTTGCACGTATTGGTGAAAATATGTGTGACTTACTTGCCTCGTCGTTCGTACAAATGGTGTAGGTGTTTAATAATACGTCTTTAAAAACAATCAATTAATCAGTATTCAGTATAAGCCTTTCTACTATTTTTTTCAACAAATACTCAACATGTTGAGAATGATTTTCATCACTTTTTTTCAAAATTGCTTCTTCGCTTCTTTGAGTACAAACAAGTACTTTTTTTTCGAAATGATATGTACTCTGTGAAATCGACGTCATGGATGATAAGCTAAACGGATAGTGCTCCGTGGCCATGAAATGGAAATGTCGTGATGAATAATTCAAGCTCGGTTCATTCACCAGACTCTCGTTGTTGAGGAAATATTTATGCATTCGCCCACTTGGTACACGTGATGTCCATGAAGACCAGTTATGCTCGGGTGATGCGTGCAAACGTGCGTGGAGAGCTGGTACTTAGTTTATTGACCGTAAAAAAATGTACTTCGTGTGCGTATACTTGCTCCGTATAAACATTTCAAAATTGTGAGAACATGTGGTTCGACAGCTGAATTGGGAGAGAGGAAATTGCGGAGTAGTCCCTAGTCCAACTTTACTACGTGCAAATTTTTACACCTTTTTTTATGATTTTTTTTTTTTCTTTTTTATTGACTAGTGGAACTAGTCAGCAGCTGTATGATGGGGCAAAGGGGAGTTAGTATAGTGATGGGTCTACAATTACGCCACCCCTCCCGTTCAACGCAGAACTATCATCACGAGTCATTTTTTTCATCGATCTTTTTTTTTTTCAACGCCAGCTATGCTTGTAATTTGTACGCTCATAAAAAAGAAAGAAATAAAGCCACGTGTTCTATCATCCAGCAGAGGCTATTATCGACATTACGTCTGGAAAACTATTTAAATTGACCACGTATTAGATGCCTGTTATTTCGGATACGCTTCGTTTAATTTTTCACAGAAATAAGCATACATCTTCGAGGGAATTTGATCATTCATTGGATGGAAAAATACGATGGGGCAACTTGTTGATCTTCTAAATTAAATTCGTTTTTAAAGTAAATTTTTTAACATTTGAAGAAAAAAACTATCGGAAACAGTTATCGTTACTACCATGAGGAAACAATGATTTTTTTTAGGACGAAAAACATATACCTTGGAACACATTAAAAATACGAAAAGTGACTTGACGCGCAAGGAACATCCTTGAATTTCTGAAGAACTAATCGCGGTTCATTCGAATGATTCGATTACCACCACGTCGCGAGAGTTACTACATATATTTCGCTCTCTCGTCCTTCCCTGTCTCACTTCTTCGAGCTCGTTTTCTCGTTGGAGACGCAACCTCATTCCTATCCGTGACTCCAGGACGAAAAATTTGCGTCCTCTTTTTGCATAAGCAGATTCGATCTTTGGAATCGAAAAGTACTCGTCACGAAAGCTCGACAGCTCCTTGGAAAAGACGTGAATTGCAGCTCGTCGTCGTGAATTCACGGAATGGAGCACTAGCAAAGGAAGAGAGAGAAAGAGAAGGTAGTAAGGGATAGAAACAAGGATGGCTCTGAGTGTATGTGCAAGTGAGCTTGCAGCTGAAACAGAGGGAAGGATCATCGATGGCTGCTTTTCTCTTACTCTATCCAATGTACAAGAGCCAAAGTTCAAATTGATGTCCTTGTATGTTTACTCATGCGTGCTTCATTACCCGTGAAACAATAGAGTTTGTTTATGCATCTCCTCCTCGTAGAAATGGATCGACCGACAAATTTGTTGTTTACTTCGCACTGAAAATATACGGTGAACATGAGAGTGTTGTTTTTGTTAGAAATGGAAAACAATGAAATTTGAAAAAAAACCACTTAACTTTCGAGAAACAGGTGCTATTACATATGAATTTATATCCTCACCAGCATCCAAACGATATGGTGTAATACCTGACACACGAAAGCCAAAGAGGATCTGTCAACAGTGCAGGAGTCCACGCGTATCCCGGCGCCTGTACCGACAAATAACGTTACCCTGCACAGACCAGAGCACCATTGCGCAAACACACTCGCTCTGCCCTCGTGTCGATTCCACGAGCTAAAACTGTTGCTGCTACGAGTACGCTGTTTGCGAAAACTTAAAATCCAATCGTTGGTAGATACTCGCGTGTGCCCGTGTAAATCCACGCGCGCATGTGCGTTTATATGAATAACTTACGAGACGGTAGAAGTTGGGCATTTACGCGTCAGGCCAGAAAGGAGCTAGTGAGGAAAGGGGGAGGGGGTTGGCAGGAAAGTTTACTAGCTGAGTTCATTTCTGCATGTCCTGAGCGCCAGTGAGAGCTTAATTTGTAGCTGGGCAGGGGGGCCGACGCCAGCGGCGTCCTCTTACGTTTAGTCGTTGGGAGTTTGGAACTACGGTGTTAACTAATTGAGTTCTTGATGACGGAAAAGTGAGGAAAGACCGAGTGTCCCGTGTGTCCTGTAATAACCTGTATTGTCTAGAATGACATGTTTGATTGCATATTACAAGCCATGAGCTGATGTAAGACGGGACCTTTGCTTGAGTTCATGAACGATGAATGACATGATTGTTGTTGATTGTTTAAATTTAATTGTTTTAAACTTACAACGTTAAAACAGGACACGGAGGTGTGGCCAGTAGCAGAAACTTACCTGAAACAATAACAGAAATATAGATACATTATTTTTTTTCATCCAACAAATTTTACGTAAAGTTAATTGATTCAATAATCAAAAAAATTATGGAAATATAAATTTCAGAGTAAGATAATATCTAAAATATAAGCAAGTAGTTACTCAAATAGTATACACGGGTTATTGGACATACGTGATTTAAGTAGCCCCCTCTGCTATTAAAATAGTCACTCGCAGGACTTAATTGGATTGGAAAGTACCAAAATATACAACGCAAATGGATTAACAGTGTCTTCGATTAATCAATTATTCGCTCCATTTCATTGCATGTCGTCAACCCTACTAGGGAAATAAACGTTTAATAAAAACAACACCCTTTTAATGCGTTTTTTACAACGAAACTAAAATATGTCATAGTATATTATCAACACCAACGATTTACCTACAACTTGTTTTTTCATACACAAAAAACGTTTTTTGAAAGACATTCATACGTTGTACAGCCTCTAATCATCAAAAAAAAGACATTTGTACACGTCACGGGCTAAAATGGCAACATTAGTGTATAGATTCAACATCATATATAAACGGCACGTGGCAACACTTGTGTGTCCCTAAAACAAACATTCTTCGTTGCTCTGCTTCTGGCGTAATAATAATAAGTTTCCAAATAATTGCCTCAAGAAAGAAGAAGAAGGCCAGAGCTTAGGATTTGATGGAGTCCTCGCGTGTGTACACGCACTGCCAGTGATTTGTGTTGGAGTTTGATGGTCAAGAGTACGGGAACATGTGAGGAGGAAAAATGTTAGTAATTGAGCGGTTTTTCCCTCCGTTTAATTGATTGACTTTCCAGAGTTTATTAATCCATTGGTGTTTCTATTATTTCCAGTGATGGGCACGCTTTGTGGTCGGGAAAACCGAAATTTTTTATTGAGAAAAACAAAGTACATTTAAAATTGACGTACGAATATAATTTTTACGACAACTCGATTGCAAGTATTGAGTAAAAAAAAATATGTGCAATTAATGAAAAATACAATTAAAGAGTTATAGATGGTTTTTTTAATGTTCAACTTGAAATAATTATTATGTAAATTTGTTTAATACAAAGTAATGGAAAATTTTTATTTTATAATTTATTTTGTTCAGAGTAATTTTGTAATTTTAACGTTGTATAACTTTCAAATAGTAGTAATAATAATTGTAATTTTATAATATACATATGGAATAAAAATTACATATATGTTCGGCTACATTATTCAAATAAAAATAACGAAATGATGTAATTTTGGTAGTTGATGTAAATTAACTAGTTTTTGGCAACTGGTAGACATTATTAAATGAGAAATTGTAAGATCTGTGTTTTAAAACTTAGAAAATATTAGCAAGCGTATTTGTGTGAAAAATATAAGGAATTGAAGTTTACATTTTTCCTTTCTTACATCGATGATTACGTACAAGTATATGGAAGTTGTTCACCAATAAATGGGGAACAATTTATTTTACACCACCAACATTAAAAGCTATTCTGATAAAGCCCGGATATTCTATGTTTGGCTTCCAAACCATCAGAACCACGATGAAAAATATACGAAAAAAGATTCAAATAGAGCGGGAAGATAGAAAATCACAGTCAATCGTTCGGCACGCTCTTCCGCTTTAGCAAACACCCCAGCGATCGGCGAACTAACCGAGAAGCCAGCCAAAAGAATCCGAGAGGCGACAGTGGTTGCGCTTTACCAGTGAAAAGAGAAAAAGGAGAAAAATGTGGGGAGCGGGTTTCCACTCTCACCTTCTCTTCCCTCTTTTGTCCAAATGGACCCTTGTCAGCCTATTTCTCTCTCAGCTCAAGCTCAGCTTTATTACGTGCTCCAGGGAGACGAGCCTGACAGACAGGCTTCGTTTTGTCTCTTCGTTTCATCACAATCAGCTACTGTCTATACTGTTTTTCGGGGGAATTTCGCTACACATTCATAGTCTCTTATGTGATTCGACAAAATTTAAGTAATCCAATATTAATGTAGTATCAAAGATGGTATATTTTTTAATTTATTTTGAAGTAAAAAAAGGGAGGTATTAATTAATTTTCTACTAAATGTGTTGTCTAAAAAACACTTTTCTTGTAAAATCTAGCTACGCGGTAAAATCTAGTGCCTGTTATTTCGCCTCTTCTTAAAAAATACCTCTTCCGCTTCGGTGAAAAAATTTTGTAAGCAAAGTATGACAGAAAAGAAAAAAAATATTTTTTCCTAGCAAATTCCTGCAAACTGTCGGTCAGTAAAACTTGCAACTGCTACTTCGGTAAAAAGGTCCAAGCGTGACAGGTTCTTTGGGACTCGCTAAGCAGTTTCGAAACTAACTGAGACGAGGTAAAGAGTAGGACGGCGAAGGAGAAGGGGTCCGTTTGGCCAGGAAAGTTCCGTCGGGCTGTTGCCGAATGGTAACAGACGACATGCACAAGCTGCGGGGGAGAAAACTTGAAAGGACGGGCAGGGGAGTTCTGCTGGCCAAGAATGGCGCAAGAAATTGGCGCGCATCCTGGACACCCAGACGCTTCTTCCAGGCGACAGAGTCGTTTTGTACGGGCGGGGGGTGTCCACCCCTGGACGACAGCCCCTTTGTGAGAGCTTGTCCTGCTTGGCTTTCATGTTACATATGCTCCTGGTCACGTCAGCTTCACTCGTACCCCTCTCCACTCCATCCACTTTTTCCGTGCTTTGTATGCCTATTTTTAGAGCTATTGCCTCGCTGAAAGACGGGCGACGTTTTCTTTGGCTATCTTTTTTCGTTAAAACTGCAAGCAGACGTATCTAAAATTTTATTTTTTTGGGCTTGTGACAAAACTAGTATGTAATTTTAGCGTTACAAGGATTCATTTGGAGATTTCAAGTAAATTCAATAACTCACTCAACATACGAAGCAGATAAAATATATAAAAATAATAGAGTATTTTTACAGTGGGAATACTTGTTTAGGAAAAAACGACAATTTTTTCTTTGAGCTTCGCATCCTTTTGGTTTATTTCCATAAAATTCACAGTTCGTTGATTACCTGTATACGAACAGATTCAAATATCCTGGTTACCTTGATAAGGAAACGGATACGTTATATTTCATCCTGGTATAAAAATACAAAAATACACGTAAAACGAATTGGTGGGGCGTGTCGCGAGATCCATCATTCTATTCCGAAACATTAACGCGCGCCAGCATTCGATCCGTTAGAAGCGGCGTGAACTTGCTTTAACCCACGAACCGATAATTAATCACCGGAACGTCTCCCTTTTCTCCTCCTCCGCACTCTCACCGATTATCTCTCTCTTCTCCGGCTCGTTATCCTTCGCCCGATGCCTGCCTCGCTCCTTCCACACATTTTTCTTATATTACTTAATCTCCGTCCCTGTACCTGTACCACCGCCCCCTTCCTCCTTTGAAATGGCTTTTCCTTTCTTCCTCTTTTTCCGGTTGCGGTTTGGTGGTCGACGCTGCTCCAAAGGGCGCGTGTACACGGGTACACCAGGGCGTGGTTCCCATAGCTTCGCTTAGATTCATTCCACGCGTTATAATCTTTAATTAAAGCGAGTTTTCCGCAACGCATAATGCGGGGTCGTTATACGACGGGAAAGCACGGGGTGAAAGAGAAGACGAGGGAAAAAATCCCAACCGTGGGCTTTTTTTTCCTCTTCGTTTTTATACGTAAGCCGCGGAGAGGTGGAAAGACAAAGCTGGCTGTACACGCATGCGAGATATCATCGTATGGGTATTGTCGTGCTGGAGTAGACACGTGTACTTTTACTCTCTTTTGGATGGATACAATGAAAGAAAGAGAGAGTCACCGGTCGGCAATTCGTCGCGGTGGGCGAGACCCGTCGTTAAAAATTACGAGTCCCCGGAACTCGTTTTACACGTCACGTAGGCAAAAACGGTACGAATGCACACACGCCTGCAACTGCACGAGCATATACGTACACACACGAGGGAAGAGTTTTTCCACCCCCTCTGTTTTCCGGCGTGTGCCAAAGTTTTTTTTTTTTTTTTTTTTTTCTTGTTTTTCGTTTCATCACCGCGACTCCGTACACTGCTCCGCATTATACACTGGCTCTCCGCTCGTACATACACGAATCATTCATCCCTGTGCACATTTTCGTCCCCCCCTGTACCCCTCCTCGGCATCTTTGGGGTGGTTTTATCGCTGCAGTAGTCATGCAACCGTATGCACCCACTGCGGATGTTGACATTGGCGGGGGCGCGTTCACGTGCTAGTGTACGTCGTCGAGCGATTTACGTTTGCCGCGATCGTGAATAATTGAATCCCTCGGAGCTGCGCCTTGACACCCTTACGCGTCTAACCGGGTGGCTCTTGCTCCCGGGAATGCCACGAACGGGATCAACTCATAGTCGGCTGAATGTCTGTTTACCCCTTCCTTTTGCTGCACGTGCACGGATGTTTAGAATGTTTATTCAATTTAATCGCCTGCCACTTGTAATGAACCCTAGACGATACGAAGATAGAATTGGCCAATTCACCCGTGATTTTGGACGATATCAAGCCCCAATGATGCTTCGAATCATACCCCGCGATCAACACCATTCGTCTTTCAGGGGATCCCGGATACACCCGCACAAACACGCGCAACTGCGTCCACTCGGTCGTACAGTGCCGAATCATTCACCCCAGCGGGCATGTTCAAACCACGCACAAATCAACGCACCAACACTCATCCGTAAATATCGAATACCTAAATCAACACTTCCATGACCCCTGCCCGAGCAAGCGCCAACATGTTTGCTAGCACGTATATATATATATCCATACGAGGAAGGGGTAAAAAAAAGAGCACGCTCTGGCAAAAGTATATATTCCCGGAGTCTCTGCGGCACTCGTGCTCGGAATGCAGTATGTGTAAGGAGCACCGCCCGTGCATAGCCTGGGGATCCATCATCCGGCGCAGTTGTGGAGGAAAAGAAAAACAGGCACGAGCGTGAAAAAGAGTAGTAATATTCGAGAAGGCCTCGTGGTGCTTTGCCATTCTCTCGGCGCACTCTCGAGCAGTCATTCGGAGAAGGCTCCGTAGCTCTCTTGTTTATGCACAGCCAAAACCAGCTATAATGACGAGGAGGAGAGTCGAGCACGTGCTTGCTTTGTATGGTGTCTTGTTCGTGGTCACTGCAAGGTAGGGAAGCTGCTCCAAATGCACATCTCGCGTTGAGACGAGAGGCGTATCACAAAGCTTTCGCGTTGCAGGTATACCGTCTTTCCTTGTATTTTCCCATAATCATTAACCCCTTAGAGTATTTGCCCCAGGAAAATGTTTGTTATATTCAGCTTAAAGTGTGGGTATAAACTCATTTTTCGTCACGCAAACTCCAGTGTATTTCTCGGATAAGCTTTCGGCAAATCCCATAGGAGTCAGACTCCGGTACGCTATCGATCGGCCGCAAACTTGCGTTTGCTTGTCCACTTTGCACTTGGCATCGTCGCGTGGCACGTGCGAGCACGGGATATATATATTTGTGTTTGAGAGCCTCGCTCCGCGAGAATTGCGTCACGTGATCCACGCAATTTAATTTCATAGGCGGGCGTGTGTGTGCACGCGCGCGTGTTTACGATTTCCTGATTGCTGGGGCTGTGTTTTACGTGCTGTCGTTTGATTAGTCGCGGTTTTCGTGCGGGGTGATGGAGGACTCGTTTGGTTTTGGTACTGTTGATGATGATTGTGGCTTATACGCGAGGGAATTACTTGGTAAGAGTGACTGAGGAGAAAAAAATCGATGTACTGTGGAATCGAGTTTTTTTTTTGGGACTGGCTTTGGACTCTACTTTCATTTTTGTGTTTGTCGAAAACGCGAGCGAAATCGAACACGCGACAAGTGCGTATCCAAAGCGTGTTTGGTGGTGCCTTTGATGCGGTTGCTGCTCGAGAGGTTCATTGAAAATCGACGCCTTGGTTGAAAGTCAGTCTGAATGCTCGCGCTGTCACAGGATGAATTTGACCTAGAGCTGATTCCGCATGAATAGAAACATCAACGTAAGAAGAAAATAATCCAAAAGTCCAAATATTATCATTTCACTAAAACGACACGTGCACATATTCTCAAGTGAGTTGCCCAACTTCTTATTTCCAAGTGGATAAATTTCGAACATCGAACGAGTCCAGAGTCGAAAACTGCCGTATTTTTGGAAGAGCGCTCAAAACTAAAAAAAAGGGGGAAAAAGGAGCCTCGATAATCTTGCCGATCAGCTCTCGAGAGCCCAGCTAATCGGCCGAACGGTTTTTCCGGAAATTTGACTCGCAGTAGTGTTCCAAGATCGCAGTAGATTGCCGTATCGTAAAAGCTTTCTTTGATTTGTTTTCTGAGCCCAACTTTCCCGCGCATCAGAAAATAACAGGTCAAAGTTACAACTGGGCTACCTTCGACGATGAGTTGAAATTACATGCTGGATTAATCCACATGGATTTGAGAGAAAGTTTGGTACCTTTCCAAGACCTTAAATCTATGTTAAAATTTACATTCATGATTAAAATAAATTCAAATGTAGTCATAAAAATTTATTTATTCGAGAAGCTGTAATATGCCACTATTTCCACCAGAGGTATGAGAAATCAAGGAAGAGGAACAGAGACTAGCACAGAAATATCAAAAGACTTTATTCTCAACTGAGTCCCCAACTCGAAGATAGTACATATACAGAGCGCAAGATAACTGATGCTGTAACAGTAGCAACGGCAGTGAATAATGTGAAAAACAACAATTTTTGCATTGAGTGTCTATTCACGCAAAAGGCAGGTCTCTGTGGATGCGTGAGAGCACGTATGTATAGAAACAAGTAAAAAAAGTAGGCAGTGATAAGCGACACTTGAGCTCGAACACGACGAAATAAAAGGGGTGAAAAATATCAGGAGCGTACAGAGCAATAGCCTCACTGCCAACACGCAACAGCACCAGAGAAAGAAAGAAATGTCAAAGAGATAAAAGAACGTCATAAAAGGGAACCTGCGAGCTGTAAACTCTCAGGGCTCTATTTTATTTTTTTGTGTACACCTTCACGTAGGTGTAACATCTACAGGAGTAGGAGACCTACTTCTTCGTATCAATAGTGATATCGTGCTCGCAACCTGCATTAAGGTACCCAAGGTATACAAGGCACCTACAAGAGTACAATTATTCGTTCAAGAAGTAAATAAGAAGCACTAGAACATGAATTTGATCGTCCAGTTTTACTCAAACGATCAAAAGTGTTTATAGATCGAAAAAGAGGAAATTCGGTTAGGTGCATCAGATTTGACTTTTCTGGATAAGAAATAAAATTTGTGGTCCATCATCGAATGGTTGACAAAATTGATGGGACAATATGGTAATCAAATATTCTTCGTATATTTTAAAGAGAAGTTGGGTGGAAAAAATGTTTGACTCGATACTTCAGAGGTGTTCATAACTTTTGCGATAAAAGTCAAAATTTGTGCTCAGCTTTCAAACGTTTGCCTAAGATTTACGGAAGTGTATACGGCCATGGGGATTCTTGTGCGCAATGCAGCACTTAATTTTTTTTCCATCTTGTGTATCATCAAAACATCTCGGTGAAAGTTATTTTATCGTTGCGGTTGACGGGAGTGCACGCGTTTTAAGTTAAATCGATAATAAAGCCGCGAATGAAGCTGCTTTGTGCGTTTTACGTCAAAAATTTAATTGAAAATAAATTTTAAAAGAACAAATAAAATTATCATCCAACTTAAAGAGTGAGAAGTAATTAAATGTATATGCATTGGATTGGTACAGGTGATAAAGAATATCATTCTACAAGTATTTTAACACTTTCCAATACTCCTCTCCAATATATACTATCATTTATCTTAAATATTTTAGAACGTATAAGTATACGAATTTTTGTTTCCCTTTGAATAAATCATTAAAATTTCTTATATCTAAATTTTTTAGTATCTGCTAACATTTTTCTGCTATTAATTTCTGCGTCGACAATGATAAATCTCAGCAACACCTCATTTTTCTATCAAAATTACAAGTAGAAATAACCAAGTTTGGTCAGACTAAAGTTTACACATACTTTCTTTTAAATCCATCGCAAAGAAAATAAGGGGAAGTAAGCTTGTTAGCAAAACAAAGCCCTTTTTGATAATTGAGAATTGCAATATCATTACATCACTTTTTTATCCAAGTAGAATCAACAAGGTCTTGTCAGACCAAAGTTTCAATATATTTTTTTTTTTAATAGAATGCAACGCATATAAGAAACTATAAGATTTTTAGTGAAGCAAATTCTCCAATGATGATTGGGAGTTGCAATATAGTCTCATTTTTTTCTATTGGTTAGGCAAGTAGAAATAACCATGTTTGGTCAGACTAAAGTTTTCACATATTTTATTTTAAATCCAACTCAAAGAAAATAAGGGGAAGTAAACTTGTTAGCAAAACAAAGTCCTTGTTGGTAATTGAGAATTGCAATATCACTACATCACTTTTTTATCCGAGGAGAATCAACAAGATTTGGTCAGACCGAATTTTCAATATTTTTTCTTTTTAATAGAATGCAACGCGAATAAGGGAGTTTAAACTTTATAGTGAAACAAATTCTTTGTTAATGATTGAGAGGTGAAATACCGTCTCATTTTTTTTCTATCGGATACGCAAGTAGATCTAACCAAGTGTAGTCAGACTAAGTTTTCATTTTTTTTTTTTTTTTTTTTTATAAAATGCAACGCAAATAAGGTTGTTTAGAATTTTAAGTGAATCACAATTTCCGATGATGGTTGGGAGCTGCAATATCGTTTCATTTTTTTTTTTTCTCAATCGGTAGGCAAGTTGAAATAATCATGTTTGGTCAGTCTAACCTCTTAATATTTTTTATTCTAAATTAAATTCAATAAAAATAGAGGAGTCGTAATTCATTAGGAAAATAAATCCCCCATTTTAGATTGGGAATCACGATAGTGTTTCATAATTTACAAAGTAGAAATCACCACGTTTGGTCAGACTTGATTACTTCTTTTAATTGAATGCAACTCAAATAGGAAAGTATAGACTTGTTAGTAAAATGAATTTTTCACTGATGATTGGAAATTTCAATATCATCTCACTTTTTATCGGACATTTCAGTATAAGTAATCAAGTTTGGTCAGGCCCAATTCCAATATTAAAAAGAAAAAAAATAAAACTGAACAAAAATATGAGATCGTATACTTGTTATCAAAATAAATCTTATAAGTATTGATGATTAAGACTTCCATAATTTTTTTATTACATTTTCATCGGATGCACAAGTAGAAACAACCATGTTTGGTCAGACTGCATTTGTAACATTCATTTTTCCCAGTAATGTAACTTAATGCAAATAAGAGAAAACTTGTTAGCCAAACTAATTGAAGTAATTTCCGTATAATGGTATTTCAAAATTAAAACAGCTTTCCTCCGCGCTGTGTTATACTACAAATCTGTCTGTAAAGTTAGCAAACGGGATTTTGATTAAGCTGTTTCTCGCCGATAAAAAAAATAAAAGTCCTGGATTTCCAAATACTTTTATGAGTTTTTTCTCGATATCATAAAGTGTATCAATTTCTACTGTAGTGAAAGGAAAGCCAAATAAGTTGGTGGAGAGCCTATACCTGACACGTCATCTAAATGTCAACCTCCTTGTAATATAATAAGCTGCGAGCGTTATTTTTCCTTTTTAGTTGTTGCTCATTTTTTTCTATAGGAGAGAAAAAAATGAGTGTTGATATTTTCTCCTCACCTATTGAAACGAGAAATAACTTTTAGGTAAAAATTGCAAATCCCAAGCCCTGAAAGATCACTATGGACAATACAGCTTCCTGCGAGTCTGTCGAACCTTACTATACCCGTAACACACTTGCCGAGCAAGTGATACATGCACCCAAGAAAATTGAATTGGGATAATCCCCGTGAAATCCTGTTTCTCTTTCTCTATCCCTTTCCGAAAAGACCGACTTTGAGGGGATATTTTGCGGCATCGGAATAACAAAAGTGGCAACGAAGATATAGAGAAAGAGCCACTTCTTGACTCCTCTGCTATACGTTATAAAGTCACGGCCTTCAAATGAAGTCCACAAGTAAACTGGATTACCTCGAACCCCACCTCTTCCTATCTCTTCTTCTTTCTCTGTAGTTGGTAATGGTAACACAGGCGATGGTTGTGGTGGTGGAAAAGCCAGTGAGCTCGCCCAAAAGCGTCTATCGTTGGCAACATAACATACAGAAGTGCAAGTTGGGAACGTTCAGTTTGGAGTCAGGTAGGCCACTGGATCGCATAACTCAGATTCAAATCCAATTATGGCATTGGAGATCTTAGAGATTCCCCGAGGACCTTAAAGCTCCGGAGTAGAGAGCATCTTCAAGCCAGTATAGCTCTCCCTTACTCCCTCTCTCTCTCTCTCTTGCTTTCATTGCTACGTTCTTGTACGCTCTACTTGAAGTTTATACACGCGTTTAAGCGCAGTCTAGTTAGAGGAAAGGGACGTGCTGAATAGTGTTGGAAAAGTTACCTCACTTGAATTTGAACAGTTCATCGTTGCAAAGGATGTTTTTCTCTAATTTTTCAACACGTGGCGTGCGGCTGAGCTAGCTTCTATATGTAATTAGATGTAAAATAAAAAAAATAGATGTAACGGACGTGGGCTATTCACGGAAGAAACCTTCGTGTCTTGTCTTGTGAGTGTGAGAGAAAGGAAGATCGAGAGTCAGTAGAGTAAATAAATAAGACTCCGGTGGATTGTAAAAGACTTCGATGTTCCGTACTTGTCGCACTGTCCAAAGAGGGCATCTTTGATACGAATGCGGTTAACTCGTCTCGTATAGCAGGGAATATATATGTAATGAATTATGAGCAGCACTGTGCGAGCAGAGGGGCAGTCTGCATGGAAGGTCTACGAGATCAAAACTGTTTTCATGAAGTTTCTAGTGTACGCAAAGATGATAGTAGCGCGAGGCTTTTGTTTAATACTTAAAATATGTGCTTTGATCTGACTGTATATCCATCGTTAATAGATTTTCTCCAAGAAGTTTTTTCTCACAGAGAGCAGCTACTTGCACCTAAAGCGTACATTTACGATGGCTTTGATACAAGGTTTACATTTTTTTAGAGCCGTAAGGGTTAATCATACTTAAAGACTATTTTTTTCTAAACGACCATTACATTCGCGTTCTACTAAAAGAGGACCCACCAGAGTCGTGACAGTTACATCTTTACGCTTGATGAACCCACTCTCGAGCCGCAGAACTCCTATCCCATCGTATCCATTATCTCCGTTATAATGTAACTATGAATCTCGGCCGTAACAATAACCATCTTACAGAGCGAGGGAGTGGAACGGAAAAGAGAGAACGAAACTCAAATGGGGGCGTATAATAAAAATTTCCGACCCTACGAGCTGCGATAGCACCCACAACAGAGCTACCTTTAGTGCTTAAGAGGACGATTTTCCTTTTCTTTTCATTTCTTCCATGGAGCACGTGTACTACCTAATCACCCCTTTTTTGCCTAGCTCACCCCTACGATCTCCTCCTCGATACATCTATCCTTCAATTCGTATCGTGGCCAAAAACGTGGGTAAGCAGACGTGCTGGTGACTCATACATTTTCCAGAAGATCGCACTTTCCTCCCGAGTACTGTCTCAAGACAGTTGTTCCTCTCTGTCTCTCTCTTGCCGGATACATAATGCTCCCAGGCGCAAAATTCTTATGGCACTCGAAGGTGCAGCTTCTCTCTTTTCTCTCTGCTATACGACAAAAGAGGGCAGTAGTAGAGGAAGGAGGGGCCGAGAGACAGAGCTATGGTAACAACGACAACGAAAAATACCGGTGGCAGGGGGAGAGTTTAGAGTGGGGCCCGACCCGGAAGGCCTTAAATTATTTAGCCGAGCCAGAGCTTCGCGCGTACGCTGCTACGTTCGCACGCCAGAGTTAACGCGTGACTAGAGCTCTGACGCGGCTTGTACAACGCGATGCACCAGTCGTAGTCCTTTTCGTCCTGCTCTGATCCTACTTTAACCCTGTTAAAGACACAAAGGAAGCCCATTGCCTCTGTAATGGCTATGTGTGATTTCTCTGTGGGGCTGTTGCTCGACGCTCTACGACAACTTGATTGCTTTTTAACGATTTCGTACTGCTCACGCGTGTTAGCACGTGAGAGTGTCCTCGTTGAAGCCGTTGCTTGAAAGGCGAGATTTATTATAACGAGCTGGTGCAGGGTATGTTGTTTATTTATTTTTTCATATGGAACACTAGAACGTACCAGCCACGTTTTTAAACACAATTTTAAAAGAACACCCCCTTTTTTTACAAAAATTACATTTCCTTACTAGTTTGGAATGAATATCAATAAAGTATTTGTTGCTTTGATTTCATCGAACAATGGGGCACTCAGCAATTAAATAGCGTCACCGTTTGGGGAAAACTCCCGGCTCGGAGCATATTACTCGAGGGAGGCACCCCGTGGGAAGGAAAAGTTTGAAAAAGAGCCAGGAAGTTGGTGCTAGAACGGAGATAAATGGCCATAACGGAGGAAAAAAGGAACCCGCAAGTAAAAAGAGGACAGGAATGGCTGCCCCGAGGGAAAAAAAGGGATGAGAGAAAAAGCAGGTTCGGCCTTGCGTGCTCAACGCGATGAAATGGGCCAATCAGAATGTAGATGAGGACCACGGCGCTGCACTGATGAAATTAGTTGGCAAGATTGGCCCGATTGCGCGGCACGGGGAGTGCGTGCGGGGGAGGCTCTAATGAAGATGCTATGCGCACGCTCACGGGGGTAAGCGAGGCACGCGCGATATTCGTGTAACGTGAGAGGAAGGGGTTGGGGGAGAAAGCTCTCACGCGTGCTTTGTTTTGAGCACGAGCTGATATCGTGCGAAAGTGACACGAGAGTAGCAGGGGGAGGAAAGGGGTGGGGAAAGAAATGCGAAGATGGAGAGGTTGAGAGAAGCCAGGGATACATTTTACTCAACCACTTTTTTTTTCTCACGGTTGAATTGGGGAACAACTTCTACTTGGGGAGTCGAGCTTGCATGCACGGTTTTCTTCTTCCTTTTGCCTTAGCTGCAGTGGTGTTACCAAGTACAAAGTTTCACTGAGATCCTTATGTATGTAGATTTTGTTTCTTTTCATCCGTTAGTAAAAATCATCATTGTACGAAAACTGCTTTTCGTATAATCCTAACAGATGTATAAAAAAATCGAATTTTATTTACCATTGATTCCACCTCATTATTAATCTTCCTCCAACTAAAAATGATTCGAGTAATCAGCGCGCAAGTTCAAGTGCAAAAACCATGTCAAGACACTCGATCTCCCTCTTGCAAGTAGGGCTCCCATTCGATTTTTTTCCTCAGTTCCAGAAATCCAGTAGCAGCAAAGCCCTACGTATCGGCACAGGCAATATTATTGCAGGAGCCGTGCAAGCTCTCCAAGCGGCTGTTCCGAGAGGAAGCACCTGATTATAAAGTGTAGCAAGTACTCGAGAACCAAGTACCACTGAGGGAGGAAAAACAGATTTTGGGCAAGACATTGCTCTGTATATTTGGTGCTCGACGCGTCTATGGCAGTGATTGGTTTGATCTTTTGGCAAATATGGACCAACTATGTATAGCAGACTTCCATTACTTTCTTCGCTTTCTCCACATTTAGTTTGATTAGTCAAACAATCGAACAAGTCTAGAGAACACTCACCCCATAATTTTGTTTGAGTAAATACCATCTAGGCCAGCCAAGCCTATCCAGGCTATAGCTAACGAGGAATAAATATGTTCGTAGCCACAGCAGCTACGACACTTGGGTAAACTCATATCGTTGGTGTAAGGGTTGACTTGTGGGAATACAGATCTCCCGGCCCAAGGACTCGAACTCTTTCATCCCTACCAATATTGACTGGGTGCCGTTGTGAGACCTATAACGCAAGAATCGTAAATGCATTGCCTCACCGAAGTAGTCGATCTGCGTTCCAGAGAGTGTGACCACGAAAAATGTCGGTTCCGTGGCTGCTGGAGCCAAAGACGTACGAGTGAGAGGACGTGGCTCGTGTACGAAGGACTCCAAGTCCATACATCCGTGGCCAGTTCGAAAAGTCCTTGGGAATGAGAACTGAATTATTTTCCGTGGAGGGGGATATATCTCGTGGTTTCAATCTTCAGCTTTTCCGCGCTGAAAAGACCATTCGAGGAAACAATTTTCCACCCGCACTTGACTTTTTGTTTATTTTTGCCACACGTTCGGTCTCAGCGTGATCCACGTTCCCTCGGCTTTTCCCGTTTTTCAGAGCACGATATTCCAGACACGAGTGACACACTTATCTCGAAACAACCCGCAAAAATGTGTTATCGGGAAACTAACTCGGATACAGACGTATTGTTTCCAGCAGCGGTTTTTTTTATTAAATTTCCGTTTCATCCCTATCAGCAAAAAAGTTTAAAAAATCACCTACACGTCTATAACTGGTGTATTTTACGGACTATTCAATAGGCAAGCTCAAACGGTAAGCGATGTAAAAGAAAAAAAAAATTCGAGCTCGCGAGGGAAAGCGGGTGTGATAAAAACGATCGAGCGCAAGTGGGACTCAGAGCCTGCGCCGAGGCAAGATTAATGAGATTTCGAAACGTCCGTGGGCTAACGACGCGCGAGAGAAGGCTTTTCCATTTCCTCGCTCTGGCCGTCATCGCTCATGTGCAGGACGATCGCGCTCTCGTTTCGACTTGACGATTGAATCATTGGCCCTCTCCAAGCGTGACTAATAGCCCCTAGATCCCGTAAATATTTTGATGGCCTGGACGTGTGATGCGTGGAAATAAAGATACGCGAGCTTTGCCTCCTCTTTACTCTTCCATTTGCCTTTAATCCTATGTAGATAATGAAAATTCAAAGCATTCACGTACCCATGACGTTTAGTACGAGAGTACGTCTTGTATTTGCTACACCTACTCAACGCTACAGAGAACATAGGTAGTACAAGCAGCGGGGTAATTGTCGACGTTTCCCTGCCCTTCTCGTTGTTTGTTAGAAGGGCACGAGAAAAGAAAGGGGGAGGAAATAAGTGGAGAGACGGGCCAAAAGACTATAGAGGGGAGAAAAGAGGGTCGTGCACCCAAGTGTCCACTTGTCGTGGAAGAACGAGGTTGGCAAAATGCACGCGTTAAAGCGTCGGAGGAAAATTAACGAGGGTGGGGTATACATAGGCAGGCAGGTGGATAGGTAGGTGCCAGTGGCGAATTCCTCGAGGTAATGGTCGCAAGCCCGGAAACACCGTAATGCTCGAGTTGGTCTTCAGAATTTAAGAGCAGCAGAGGGCAGGCTTGGAAGAGGGAAAAAGAGAGCCAAGGTGAGCAGACGGTACTTCTGAGGTATTTTTGTGAAAAACTTTTTTTTTCAACCGATACAAAGCTCGCCCAAGTAGAAATTAAGTAAAACTAGCAGATAAATGTTGGTCAAAGGCCTGCTAACGGCGCATTTTGCAGATAGGTCAGTACGACAAACACTTACCTAAGTCGATTTTCAAATAAAGTCTCCGGGATCCTTAATTCACTCATTCCATGCGAAGCTCTGAGAATTATGGAAAATAAAAATACGAGCTCGGCATACGATTAAACACAAAGAGAAGAGAGAAAGTACGGTTGAAGCTTGTGCGCTTTCATTACGACAATGCCACACCCGTATACGCCGAGCCAAACTGCTTTAATTAGCATCTACCTTTGGCCATGGCAACCTGCTAGTAATTTACTTTAGTTTTGCATTATTGCCACCCGCAGTGTCCTCTTTACCATCGCATCTTCTTTTTGCTTTGCCTCTGCTCTCCCTTTTGTTTGTCCCATATCAATACAGCGGCGATTTCTGCTGCAGCCAATACGGTGGAGCGGAAAAAAGAGAAAAAAGAACGAAAGAGAGGAGGGGAAGCTTAATCCGGGATTGAAGTCTGTTTCAGGCATCATTAAGCTCGAACTAAAAGGCACTTTAATCTGCAGCTGCTGCCGGCTAGCTTGACACGGTCAGCTGCGACTCTATCGATTCTCCAACTGTGCCCTTAAGCCTCTCACTCTTTGACCATTCAGTAACCAGCTGCCATCAGTACTAGCGCTGATACTGGTGCTTTTACCATTACCACAGACAGCGTCTGACTAAATGCGGAGCTTTACTACTGCGGCGTATCGGCCGCATGTGTTCGGCGCGCTTATGTGGAGTTAACCTCTGCTGCTCATTCTACTTGTATCTTCTCTACATCTATTCGTATATTTCTCTATTTCTTTTTACTATCATGACCTGATTATAAATAAACGTACAAAAATATTGTAATACAGTAATTCCTGCCTTACACTAATGTTTGTGATCTCAAAAACATCTGGTACACGCTGTGTCTCTCTCAAATATTTTTGCACAATCCTTTGCTGTCTCATTCCAATAAGAATAATCACACGCAGTAATGGTACTCTAGCAGCTTTTTTCCTATCTATTTTTCATAATAAATTGCAGCGTCACTTATATTAACTGTAACTAATAGCTTAGTAATTTGCACGTCCCCAGCCTATGATTACTAAAATGAGCCCGTGCCTGTCGTGGTGCTAAAGCCCTCACCCTTCCTTTGTCCCTCAATTCCTTCCACACATGACCGTAACAATAGTCCAACGCTATGCTGTACATTGCAACAATTTGCTGTTGGGTTTTAGGCGGTAAAATACGTGATAATGGCTTGATCAATTCCAGTCTTGTTGGTGTAATTTGCGAGGTATTTCGGGACTGCAAATTAGACTGCACGTGCTGCATATTCATTTTAATCATTTCATTTCAGTAATCACGACATGCGAATATAATTACTAATTATTGATGTGACATTTTTGACAGTCGATTGGTGAATTTTGTGAAGCAAACATAAACATGAAGTTTATAACTTTACAAGTTTAATTGAAAGCTTACCACTTATTTAAATACTATATCATTAGTAAGGATTCAATACAGGTACAATAATTTTAAGAGATAGCCCATATTTTTCATAGATTAGGCTACATCGATGCCATTGTAAAAAATGGGCAATCTTGGTTTTTTTGAGTTTACAAAAGATATCATCTTGCTTTAGGAAAAGGTACATTTATTTCTTAATTTAGAGGTCGAAAAAGCTTAGTATCTCAATTTTTTTGAATGAGTAGATTAACATTAAATTAATCTCCCATGATTCTACGATGAAAATTGTTTGCGACTCATTTCTCATCTTAAAGCTATCTGGGCTCACTGCACCGTCCATCAGTACATTAATTATAAAAGAACTCATCGGTTAGTAATGCCCGTGAATTTTAGCAAACAAAATTACTGTCAACGTTCAAAAAGCGTATTTTCATCGCCGCGTCCGAGCGATGGATCAGCGAGGTGTCGATAAAGTTTTTCCAGCCGGATCACCGTCGACGCGGCGCTCGTGGGATCAAAAGGTCGGATCGATGATTTGTTAACATTTTCCACGCTTTTTCGGTTTCCAATCGCTCGCTCGTACGCGCATCTACGCGTGACTCGTCCCCGTCAGGCGTGCGAAACAATGCATCGGGCGAGCGACCACCCCCTCAATTTCCGGACACGCAAGCGCGTCATCGAAAGCTTTTATTTGCTCGCTAAATACTTTATTGTCACGATTTCCCGTATTTACCAAAGATAAAAATTCTGGAACCGTACTTTTTTACTTGATCTCCCGTTCACCCGAATCACCAAAGATATATCGCTGGTCTAAATTTCAGCTCATCTTTTTTATAGCCATGAAGCAGTTTATAAGAAACAAGTTGTTTAATGTTCATGAAAATAGGATTTACTCATTAGGCTGCCAATTAGATGGTAAAATGCTGAAAACCGTTGCAGAACAGCAGTCACAATGTTAGCTCTTCCATCCACGGTTTACTTTATAGGCCTTGTATTACACCTAGGCTGCACATAATCGTTAAGCAACTCTTTAATATACATAAACTTCAGAGCTTAACTGACAGGAAACCGACGTACGAGGCTACCTTTTTTTTTTCTTCCCCTCGCTTGAGCTCCAACTCCTTTGTTGCGAAAAAAAAAAAGTAATTTAGGTGTCACAGGCCTACTTTTATACGCAAACCCAAAGAATAGGGAGGGTAGAAAAGAAACGCGTCAATAGCGCGGAGAACGAGTCGACATTGTCATTATTTTCCCTCCCTTATACAACCGAGACATGCACGGGATGTACGTGACAGTGAAGTATACAAGTGGTAAAAGACAGTGCCGCCTCGATAAGTAATAAATAACGAGCCAAGGGGTCCGAGCGGGCTGGGGCAAGTTCACCCTGCCGTGCAACGTATACCCTGGCTCTGTACCTTCTACTTTTACTCTTTTTTTCCTTGCACAACCTTTCATTGCCTTTTAAGTCACTCCCTGCGTCCACTTGTACACACCGTTTCTCTGGGTTGATCTGGAAATCTATTGTCATTGTTTGGCACAAGATAAACGGAGCTCCCCGTTACCTTTGACAAGCCTAAGCTCTCTGTGACTCACGGAAAGTTTATGGAGCTTTTATTCAAGATGGAGACGCTCGTAAAGCAACTTACCTTTGGACATTGAGCACTTTTTTTGCCCGTTGTAATTACCCTCTCGATGTAATTTATTGCGCAGGTGCTGTTTGTATGGTCGAGAGACCTGGTTATACTTTGTACCGTAGCCAGCACAGAAACTTAATGAAAAAATAAGAAAGCGAGACTCAGAGTGAATTGCAAAGCAGGTCGAGTTAACAGTGAAATGTATCAAAGAAAGTCGGAGCACGGATACGATCGTAAATTTTCTTGCCTCATTACAGTGGTGTATTATGCATTTGCAAACAAAAGATAAAGGCGAAGGGCAGACGAACAAGAGGAAGCACAGCTCGAGGAGCAAGATTTTCCAACAAAAGACGCAGTCGTAAATACATCTCGCGAATGCTAAGTGAAACGAAAGTTTCACCCACCATTGCCTCTATCCACGCTGTTCGAGACGCTCTCGAGGAAAGAACCGAGCAATAGGTAATGGACGAGTGGTACGCGGTAACACAAACCTAGATGTATGATGCATATCACTTGTGAGGGCCTCTGGAGCGTTATACTTAATCATCCAAGCGTCAGGGACACATGGATAGAGGATCAAAGGTAGGGTGCTGTGTAATATTGAATTTTCAATTGGCCGGCCACTACGAGGGCAGAGTACGTTACGAAAACTAATAGTTGCTGCTCGCGTACGGCAAACGCGCAAAGTGTACCATCTCGTGTGATGGGTGTTGGTGCAACTTCCACCATCTACCACTGCCTACGGTATAAGCAAAGTGTACGAGCATTGGAGCTCAATTGACGGGGTATATTTATTATTTATATATTTTATATATAACGCTGTACTGGCCAGCCCTGCTGTTTCGTTTGGAATCAAGTGGTTTTGCACGTCTACGCTGGGGGAGCGTTCAAACGGTCCGCGAGGATACTCCTTGCTGTTGTATTTCTATACGAATTCGGCGTCTATTCGCTAATTTGTTGTTGCTAGATAGGGTGACAAAGCTGGGTTTGTATATTTATAAATTTTGAGGTCACAGACTTGATGCTCTATCTATTGATGCTCATCGAAGTAGGAATTTTTGTTTCAATAGCAGTTTGGATAGTAGAGGCTTCGAAAGAGCATGTAACGATGCACACGAATTACATACCATTGCTGAGGAAAAATAAGAAGATATACCGATTTAGCGATACAATAGAAATCAATTGAAATTTGTCAAAAAATGGTAATCGTAGTAAATGAACAGATTAAAGTATCAGGAAAAAAGCCCAAACACCAACTGTAAGCCAGAGCAAAAAGAGCCTCGCAATCACTTGTGTGCAAACGAGGTAGAGCATCGGATGAAATGGGAGGGAAAAGCAAGCGCCATTTGTCGCATAGAGTTATCGCTGTTTCTCTTGCAGCAGTGTCACAAATACCGGCAGCGTGGCCAAAAGAAGAGGGATGAATATACGTGGAGCCACTCCGGCAGAGCAGATGGATGAATACGGCAGAGCCTCAGCACGACCACAAGCATCACCGTCCGTACGGTATGATCGTCATTTTTGCACGCACTTGGTCTCTCTATTTAGCTGTATATCGCTTGGAAACACCCATCGTAGCATTCCATCTCTCCGCTCTTTTCCGTGAAACTAATTGCCCGAAAGCATGAATGGCTTGGCTTGTCACATATTTTTATAACAAGCAAAGTAAAACTTTAATGTATTTTTTCTTTTCATATACAGTTACCATCTCGTCATTCATGATGCCATCAAACTTCCACTGACAAACGGAGATTGTAACACGAGTGCATACTTGAAAACTAATATTCTGGAGATCATCTATCTTGGTACATAATATCCAGGTCGTTGTGCCCCAAGTATCCCAAGTTGAAAGTCACAGATGCCAACATCACGAGCTCGTTTTCCCCACGTTTGACAGCTAGCAGTGGGGCTTTGCGCGCAATCTCTGTCTATTTCTCTTGGCCTCCCCTTCCGTGTCCATGTACACGTACAATACACCGAGCGGCTAGCACGGCCGCACAATGAGTCCTTCGAACTAACGAGAATCAAAATCCTACCTAGCCCCTCTCTATCGTCGGCTCGCAGCAATGGGACACCTCCCCTCCGTCCTACTTCCCATTCTCGTGGAAATCCATCGTGGACAGATTTCCGCGCATTGTTTCGGATTCCGAGTGCTGTCGGCGGTCTGTGATTTACGTGGCATCCTGATCAGCCATGTTTGCCGACAACTCTAGGGCACAATGCGCCGCAGGAAACGAGGGAAAGGAAAGGGAAATTCGACGGGTCATATTTTCATTGATTTTCTCTTCCACGCTGGATCGCGAGATTTGTGTACCCGGTGTACTCGCGCTCGCGTGAGCGCGGGGCAGTTGGTGTTGTTTTGCTCCACCCTGTAGCCAATGATTGCGTGATTAATGACCTTCGAGCGGAGTACAGGTATTATTTTGTTGAGCGCGTGGCATCGGTGGATGCTTCACTTTTATCGCGATGGGAAATCAATTGAGAGCTGCACTTGGCCGGATGACAGGTACAACACCGATTTGTACTTTAATAACTGGGCAGGTCTACGTTTTCTCAAATGGGGAAAATGATGCGGTAGAATTTTGTTAATTGGTATTTTTCGATGACAAATGAGACGTAGATGCAAATGTGGTGTTGTTTATCGATCAGTGACTCTTACATTAATTAATGTCGATGGACTGATAATAGCAATGAAAAAAAAAATCCAATACCTCTGCGTATCTATCGAAAAATCACAGCAAAAAGCGAAGTACAAGAATTAAGCTTACCGAAAAAGCGCCATTCACGGGGATAAACTCGGAAGAATCAGTTTTCACTTTCACTACTGCTAACAACAGCTAGCTTTTGAGCACTACTTTCCTGAAATTCTCTTTATCTACACTTTCCTCTTCACTTTTCGATTAAAAGCACTCCTTGAGTGCACAATTTAGTCACAAACTAATAAACTCGTATACCTACACATGTACATTGAACTGAAATTCTCCGAAAGTGCGAGTTGCGCGATTACGAGGCAAATCTCTCGAAAAAGGAAGAGCGAGAGAGGAATAGAGCAACATAAATGAGCAAGTGGGGCACAACGTTCCAGAGAAGAGCACTGCTTTGCTCGGATTGAATAAACCAGCAGAGAGTGCAGTCGAAACTAATTGAGCAAACCCTGGAAGCAAGAGCGTTCGGAAAAGAGCGATATTGTGATGAGGTGCATACGGAAGCCCCTGCCTGCCTGCTACCAAAGACTAAGCTTGCTTGTCTGCCTCGATCTATAGGTGAGGCGACTTGTTTGCCTCGCCGTAGACGTAGACAAAATCTAATATGTATGTAAATCTACAGCTTTGCATTGGTTTTTCAGCAAAGAAACATTATTTTTACGTCAACGAGCAAGATAAATTACGTGTGAGATGACTAGTGTTATTGGTGACACGAAAATCAAGTATTTGAAATAAATGGCTTTTTACGTTTCCTACTTGCCTCAGTAGAAGAAAGCTCGTATTTTTGATGATGACTTGTAAGTGCTGCAACAGGAGAAGCACAATACCATTAACACACTGAGTATCACAGTGATAGGGTGAAACGAATAAAGATGCAACTCTTCTTTGAGACCTACACTCAAGACAGGAGTAATAGTTTAATCAAGGCTTTGGCTATTTTTAATTGGAACATATACAGCAAAGCTTTTTTTCTTAACATCTGGAAATAGATCTGTTTGGTTAATGAGCTGAATTTCAACTTTCAGTGATATAGCGTATACGTCCAGATAATGAATGTTGTCTAAAAAGCTTGGAATAAATAGCGAAATCTCGAAGAAGCTCTTGCAAGGGGAAAAACATTTTGTCTCGTTATTTCATGAAAAATCTCTACGTGACAAGTATAATTTTTATCCATGGAGTAAAGAGTAAGAGTGGAAAGACTATTTTAGTATTCCAAACGGTACTGCACCGTGTGTTATTAAAATTGTGTCTGTATTGCGGGGCCATTGAAGTCCACTTTCATTATTAATAATTTCATATATAGATATAAAGTGCTCTCAGACATGTACTTACAATTAGTGGTGATTATCTTTGGATTATACCGGGGTAACAGACAAGATTGCCGATACCAGAGGACTTTCTGAAATTATCATAGTAAAATCGTACTTCTACGCAACGTCGTATCACAACTGCTGACAAGGCAGCTTGCCACTTAACTGGGCCTCATCATTTTCGTTTGGTTCCCAACCAGTTAGCTACAAGTAAAATTTATTTATGTTGACAGCTCGTCTTCTCCTAAGCTCATCTTTTTCTTAGCTAGGCTCAGTTAGTTGCTCTAAGGAGCATAAGTTACAAATTGTCTTGATGCTTACAGCAGGATGTACTTCACAGATAAGTCGTGATTTTCACTTTGACCAAAGTGCCATTTTTTTTCCTTTTCAGCTCCAACTTCGTTTAATGAGAATTGTGGTACTGCTGGAGAATGCTGTAAGCTATGCGATGCTAAGCCTAGGATTTTCATTTTTAATTAGGTGAGACTTTGAATCGTACTAAATGAAACGAAAACGAAAAGCAAAGAAAAATCGGTGAAATTTAAACGATTTGATGGCATGGATCCGAGAGAATGCGAGGCTGCAGGGAAGAGAATAAAAAATGTACGACAGCACTATGCGACTGTATGTTCGGCGAAAGAGCATTGCCCCCGTCTCTCGCAAAAAGAAAGAAAACGTGGGAGGGGGGCGTAGCTGAGCTGTAATTAACGGAAATGCGACGCATCGCGCTCATTAAAACGCGATAATTTGAGGTTTTGAGCTTTGCATTTCGCCCGAGCCGTGCAGGCTGGGGTGGAAATTTCAGGGTGCGCGCAGTTCCCGTGACGTGGCATCAATGAGCGCCGTCTGGCTGGATAAATAGCATTGATTGTGCATTTGCATTGCTGTGTTTGTTTTGTTGCTTCTGTCGATTATCGGATTATGCGGGTGAAATTTTCATTCTCTGAATTATACGGATCTTGACAGTAATGCTGCATGTTGGGATATTGGTTATTGATCACGCTAGGCAATAAAACAGGTGACGAGAAAGTTTTTGTCTGTTGTAGTGTAAAAACATAGTAAGAAAATTGCAATTTTTACGAATAAGTAAATTTACATTGGTAAAAGAAATCGTAGATAATCCTATTAAGGAGAGTAGAAAAAAAAAAAAAAAATCAATGAACAACCAAACTTAAACTCAATTTAGTACATCGATCAACTCGTTTCATTTACCTTTTTCCATCGCGTACTAAAAAATATTATAAAATTATATTATAGTAAAAAGTTGAATAGCCTACTGTCATAAGTAAATTTCCTTGACAATTTTTATTACGTTACAGTTACGCAAGGACAACCTGTTTCAAGTACACAATTGTAGTCAGTCACGATAATTTAAACGAATCAGTCATTAGTATATAGCTTACGAAACTGTTGATTTTTTTGGAAGCAAAGTTTTAACAATGGTTCATTCAAGTTATTGCCTACAATTTGGACTTTTGATATTATGTTATATAATAACTGCCATTAGCATAAGTTTTTATTTATTGCAGAATTAATTTGGCACTTTTTTCTTGTAATCCAGTAGGTGTTAGGATTTTTCCTATTCGAGATAATTTATCTGGCACAAGCCCATTTGGAATGAGAACATGATCGGTATACAACTTTTACAGTTCTTCTGAAAAAAAGAAGGAAATTTAAAAAAAAAAAACAGCTTCAAAGGCTACAATTTGAAAATAGTATGGAAACCGTTTTGTCAGAGGTGTATCACACACACAGTTACGCAAATGCATATCCTCTTGCTTTTTATCGCTTTCAGCCAACCCCCAGCGCTTGTTTCACATCCCATCGTTTTAATTTCACTCTCACCAACGCAAGCCTCTCCTACCTTTGTCAAACTTTACTCGAGCGCTTTCAAAATACATGCGTACATTCCCATCACACACGGCATACACGACTCGGAAACTTCAACACGTGGAAACCCCACTGGATCGTGATTTAATGCCATATGGGGAAAAGTTTTCTGACGGGCAATTACCTTTTCGACACCCCTCACGTGAAGTTTCCTTCTTTGACTTTTGGGTACAATTCGCTTCTCGTCCCTCGAAAACTGTACCCGAGCAACAGCCAACTACCGCTCACACTGCACATTTTTCCTCTTTGTTTGGCGAAACGAGTATGTAATATCAGTTCCAAATTACGTGGTGTAATCACTCGATTCACGACCTAACGAGTACCAGCGCGCGAAACATTTGCATCGGAGAAATTTCACCGAAACGAGAGCTGGAGCGAAACAAATAGAAAAAATCACGAACTTTCAAGCACAATCAAGCCGTATGGATCTGCATAAAATCTGCTCGGCGAGTGATGAACGGCCCGAAAGTCACAACTGCACTCTGCGCACTAAAGTTTAATTAATTTACCGCTGGCAACACGTACGGCCCACGAGATTGCAATCAGTTCACCGTTCGGTGCATACACCAGTCGTTATTAGCTCCCCTAACCCCCTTGCCGTCCCTCAAAAACATCGCGTCACGCGTATACGCTCGAGAGGAATCTAATGGAGGAGAGTAACGCGTTCACGTGAGACTAGCCGGGAGCCCTGCCTCTCGATCCCTCGTATTGTTCGCAAACTCAATGCTGATATGCACATGTTTACGACCAAGTGCGTCAAAAGAGCGTATTTCGATTAAGTACCCGTGCTTCTCCGACTTCTGCAGCAGCACGACCCTGTCGATTGGTCGTCACGAGTGTCATCGGCATGCGAGGGGTTGCACCTCTCGCCTGAAACACCGTAAATAGTCGAGAATTAAATCTAGCGTCTGTCGACACAGCTGTATTCTCCGACGTAGATTTGTCATGTATGGGTGGCCCAATTTTCGTCCACTGACGTGCCTCTGCTCACACGTGCTGATTTTCGGGGGTGTATACGTGCCCCAAATTTCGGGGTGCAGATAAGCGCGGAAATAAAAGGCGGCCGGGCTTCAATCCTCACTTTTTTTTTTGCAGGCGGATTACTAACTTTGAGCCAGACACGCAAAGTTGGAGATAAGGGCGTTTGGTCGGGTAAACAGCTCAATACAACGGGGATAAACTTTTTTTTTCGATTTTACACCCGTCAACGCTATGCACGTTCAAAGTTTTGTGTTTCAACTTGTGTTGTTGTTATCAGTTTCAGGACTAGTTTAGTATCCGTTCGATAATAGTTATTTACGTAACAAGTGCGGAAAAGACGATTTCCGCACGAGTAGTGATTGACTCACACGAGTGCCGGAGTTGACGGGAACGAGCTGCACCAGTTGAGCACACGAGTGCGTAGCACGAGTGTGATCGCAAGGTACGAGTTACCGTCACCAGCCACGAGTGCGAGTCTATCACACGAGTGCGGGAAATCGTCCCGCACGAGTTGCGTACAAGTTTTTTCTCAATGTGTGAGGAAAATAGGTACAAAATAGGTATGAATTTTGATTACCAGTGTGTAGCAAAATTTTTTCCGGTGTGCGGCAAAACCATTTCCGTACACTTTTTCCGCACACAGTGTGGAAAAACCTTTGCCGCACACCTTTGTCGCACACTATGTAAAAAAATCAATTTTCCACACTAATACCAGTGCGGAAGACACTCATTTTCCGCACACTATTGCGAAAAAAATTTCACCAAGCATAGCTGTAAGTAAAGATGAGTCAATCCAGATGATTAAGTCTTAAAAAAAATCATTTTTAAATCAAGGTCATTTACAACAGTTCCATATAACATGTTTGTTAGCCAAGCACGTCCTATCGTAATTTTTAAACAAATTTTCTATCTCGTCCGTATCTACACCATCACACAGCTAGATCATCTCAACGAAATAACATCGAAAGAAAAAAAGAGAAGATTAAACAGGTCAGTTTGATGGATTAATACAGGTGTATACGTGTTTAGTTTAAATAACCCCTAATAGGCACTCAAGCTGCGGTATATATAGTGCACGCCAAGGCAACAATGCTAAGTGAGCTTCTTACATACAGCAGAGTTGATGTCGTAGCATCCTCTCTTGTCTCCCCTGCTCTTTGTCTCTGCCGCTATAGTATGCGTAAAAATATACATACACACGTGGGTGGTGGAGGTACGGCGAGTTTGCGGCGTTTAAATGCAAATTCGAGAGACACGCGTGCTCGGTAGAGAACTTCCTAATTCAATTTGGTTTTGCGTACACGCCTGGTACTTAATGGCTCTTCACTGTCGGCGATGCTTATACAGCCAACCCGCACTCCTCGCACCATCGCCCTCCCGACCTTCTCCGTCTCTCTTACCTCCCTATCTCCCGCTCTACCCGCTACACCACCTCTCTTTTCAACTTTTGCCCTTGTCTGGGCTTGTACGATCGTGAGACGTCAGGGTTACGTGTTGCTTTAGCCATTTACGCTGAGCTCTATTCTTATTAACCCACGAATTTCATGGGTATTTATATATTGTGCTGCTTCGAAAGCTTTTTTCTCGTTCAAGTACAGGTAAAGAGCACATTTTTGTGACAAAAAGTGCTTGATCTTAAAAATGGCGAATCACTCCGCCCCAGATCGGCTGCAAAATATCGGCTGCATTTTCTACTTGTAGCGATCCACATATCTAGGTGTAATTAGCACCCATGAGTATAAACTTTCAATTAATTTATTTCAACCATACAAAGGATACATTCCGATCACCAATCTCTTGCTGTAAAAAATAAACCGGAGAGACAAAAGTGGCACTGATTTCTCTTCCACCTTTTCCTTTTATTTTTTGTCTTGCGTGCAGAATGAACGTAGTCCAGATAAGTTTTGTCCCGGCGAAGCTTTTGACGTACGAGCGCTACTTGATCGAACAGAAGACAGAACGGGAGAACGAATCTTCCATAGTCCTCGGTGACAGCTAGATCATCCATTATTATTCTCTCTCCTTCTAACGCTTTCACAACCAGTTTCCCTTCCTGTTTTTTTTTGTTTTCGTTTTTTTTTCTTTCTTTTTTTTAACCCCACAATTCATTCGTTGGCTCGTCTCTTTCGTTTGAATATTCGTGATACTTTTATGCGGAAGGGTACGTCGGACGCATCGCGTGAGCCCATCAATTTTCTTTCAATGATGGATAGGCGCAAGCCTTGCAGTGATGTAGCTCCATACCCATGTGTTTCCACTTTGAAAAGAAAAAAAAAACCAAGAGGAATCCCTTGCGCAACTGGAAATTGTGGAATAAATAAATAAACCTTGGAGTTGATTGTTTCAATGGAGGATTCAAATATTTTGCTGTTAAGTGTAGTTGTTTTTTACACTATCTTGCTTGAACAATGTCTCAAGGAATTTTCGATTCCACAAAGAAAATAGGTAAGCTCAAGGATAATCGACAACATTACGTTTTGCTAGATTGGTAGAGGGGCCGGCCAACAAAAAAAAGAGAAAAATGCCAAAATGGAGCGATAAAAATCAGGGAGATATGGAGATGAAAGCTGTGAAGCCTTTTTTCTCATCCACGTTGAGGCGTTTTATCACATCAAAATCATTTACCGGATGTCATGAATTTTTTCACTCTTTTTGTTTGTTAAACAATCGCTTGCATACAAAGAAATATTCCTTTTTTATTACTTTTCTCCAGTCACGCTAAGAGCTCTGCCTTTTCCTGCTTCCAAAATATTCCAGGCACAGGATACAACGGCGCAAGAGCAGGAAGGTGAGGAAGGTAAGAAGCATTAGGCCCTAAAGGGTGTTTAAACACGGATCGTGGATTAAACAGCGTGCCGTGGTTAATCTTCATTAAGGCATCGGGACAACGTTCCTGCGTAGGGATACTCGATTAACCAAACGTCTTTGCCTGAGCAGCCTCCCATGCCCCTCATTTACCTGTGTCTCGAGCTACGCCAACATTATATTATTCAATGCATAAACTATCGCCCCACTTCCCCTCTCTTCTCTTCGTATCATGCTTGCTTGTTAGTATTCTCAAAGAGACGCTTTGCTTCGATGTACGTAATAATTTATTCACACGATGGGAACACTGTTTGCAATCCGTTACATTTGATTTCATGAATAATAATTCAAACAGTACACCTCAAACTTTGAAAATTGAGAGAAAATTGTTGTACACACCGAATCGAATGAGAATGGTTGTTTAAGTATTTTTTAAGGTGACATTATACATGTTTCAAATAAACACTTTATTTCACGTACCTGCTAATTTTGAACAAAATCGCATCTACCTACTGCAGTTTTTGAGGAAAAAATGCATAAAATTTGGACTTTGACGTAGACTTAACTCAGAACTGTATGAACTATAGTTATGCATAAACACCTTCTAGACTTGATGTAGCGGTAGGAACATTTTAAGCAGCATTGAGTTAAAAACAAAAAAAAATGAAGATTTATTATCGAAAATTATATTGAAAACCAAGAAAATTTCGGAATTTCTTATCAGTAACTGGATCCTTACATTGCACTGAATTTCCAAAATAGCGCAGGAAGAAGTTAAGGTGACAAGACTCGGGATTGCTCTTATCAGAGTGAGAGAGGACGAGGAGCGGCGTGTAGACCTTATTGGTGCGCTGTAGGGTGTGCAGATGGCCCGGAAATCCTGCCATAAAACTGAATGAGCCAAAACTAAGGGGGGGGGGGCGAGAAGTTCGGAGTTAGCGGAAGGGAGAAGAAAAGAACGAAAGGGAAAGCTGGACAAAGATCTGAAGGTCTGAAATACTCACGCAGAAGGTAATAAAATAAAAAAAATTTTTTTTTCTTCTCTGCGAAGAAGTAATTTTTTATTGCATTGATGTATCAAGCTTTGAAATTACCAAACCCAATAAAATTGGGTGAATTATTACTAAAACACCAATGAATGTAGGTTGTATCACGTGAATAAATGGTGAATTAATGTTTTTTCTCTTTTCTCGATTAGTATAATTATTTGTTTTCCTTTTTTAACCACAACTTCTACGTTGAAATAAACTATTAATTCTTACGACCGGCTATGAGATACATTGATCTTAATAAAAGTATAAAAGTATAGAGCTATTTTATTTTCATACACAACGAGAGGGTATTCTACAAAGCTAAAGATAATTAAGATAGCTAACGTCTGGTCATAATCTCTTGACGATTGGGGAAGCACTTCCAAAAGTCGAAGCAATAAAATTTTAATCAGCCCAGATTTCGAGCAGCAAGTATTACCGAGAGCTTCTCCATATGCTAACGGAAAAGCTCGGACCTTAGTCCATTTCAATTTTCCCCTGAAACTAAGTCCGAGCGTCGGCGTAAGCTGATTCTCCATGTACAAGCATACGTGGCATTCCGCTGGAGATAATGATATCTGGTAAATTTTACAGCAGCAGAGCTAGAGTCCGTCTGAGTTATCAGGACGGGACCAAGCGAGATTTCCCTTTGTGTACGGTACACTTTGCACAAAGTACTCCAAAGAGCTGTAAGCCGCACTTAGGTACTGGAAGCAGTGCTCATTAATAGATGCTCGGATAATGCGTTGTACTCATTGCCAAAGGTAAATGGTATGAGCTCTTTATTACTTTTTAGATACCAAGTACATTTTAATCATTTCAGGAAGGTCTAGTTTTCTGATTTATAGAGAATAAATGAACATTTATACTGATGGAAGCCAAAGTATAAATAGGTATTTTTCCTGAATATTTTTGAAACAAGTTTTCTTTGGTCGTTAGCAGAGAAATAATGCCGATCTTTTGGGATGATTATTAGCATGTAGAACAATACGTGGTAACAATTGCACGAATTAAGTACCATAATATTTCAAAAAACAAAATGTGAAACGACATGTATCAGTAAAGATATTACATGAGGCGTCTGACCAAAATTGATCTGTACTACTGATTTCTTTTTTTTTTACTAATGACTTTAAATTGCATTATTTTCTTTTTTAATCCTCCCAGATAAATGTTCTCTCCCGTTAATTATGATAATGACCCACGTTCTTGTTCTTATTTCAGCTCACTTCCGCAAATGAAAACATTGTACATTCGTAGCGACAAGCAAGAGGGACGAGGAGTCAGCGATAAATGTAGGCTCTTATTTATCTTGTGAAACGCATTAAGCTGGCCTATTTTTCAAAGCTCGCCAACGCTAACGGCTGGCCGTATTTCGCCATACAATATTTTACGTGGACACAAACGAAGAATAATTCTCGACTCTCTTCTTTGGGTCCTTCTGTCCTCGAGCTCGGGAATTTTTTTCTTTTTTAACGACCAGTGCTCCGCTACAAAAGTCTGTACGTTGTTCTCCTTCGAGCGACGTCAAGGAGAAAGGTCACCAGCTCTCACAGTTGTGTTCTTGGAATGTGTTTGCACGACGAATGTGTCTGACCTGTGAGAACCTTGTCTTCCTGCCTACGGTGCAACGAAGTGTGCGAATACACGTGTAGAGACTAGGAGGAAGAATGCGGGATTTTCGACGTCTGGTCTGGCACTAGACCGGGGATTTTTTAACGATAGCTTGGTACAACATTGAGGAAATTTAAATGAAGATTAAGAACACCTCCCTTTGCTGCCTCTGTGTTTTTGACTTTCTTTTTCTCGTTTCTCCGGGTATATTTCTTACTTTCAATTGTGTTTTTGAAGCATGGGTATTATGATGTCATTACATTTTTAGCGTTGCATTCTTTATCATTTATTCGTGGCACATGCAGCGTGAAGCATGGGAGATTTTCTTTTTTGTTTGTTTAATTAACGAAATGCTCGATACGAACTGGACTACATATTATTTGGGAATGCGTATCTCATCTTCACGCACGTCTGGATGATATGGTGAGAGAAAATACTTTACTCGAGAGATTTAATTAAAACCATATTGACTCCTTTTTATTTTGTTATGAATTTCAAACTGATGAATTTACAATAAAACATTATAAACATTCGTTAAATCTGGCATATTTGTATTAAAATCTTTAATTAGTCTTTTCAAGCATATCGTATGTGCTTTCATTTAGGTATGGAAAATGCAGTTAAAATTTTGCTGTTAAATTTTTTTCTATGGATTCAAGATATTTCTCAACACATACATTTTGCCAGTTAATAGCAATGATAGAATTTGAGTTAATTATGCAACACTTTATTTTAAATAACATGCGAACAAATTATTACGTAAAATTAATTTTTAAATTTAGGATACAAGAAGAGCATGAAATACGATTTTACAGATGACAGAATTACAGAAGAGCCGATTATCCGAGGAAAGGAGAGAAGGCAAACAAGCAATAGTGTCTCAGCTGAAAATCCATCGCAAGCTAATTTTTTACACCTGTCAATCATCGAGTGTGAGCACTTGCAGATGTACAAATGCTATTCAATTCAAGCTGTCAGACCTACATCAGCTGCACTTGGCACTTACAATTTGCGGAACATTTCGATTAATAAAATCGACAAGAGGTTCAATTGTGACTTCTGTTACTTCATTGTCTGGCTCTGACATAATTCATGGTTTTAAATTTCAATAAGTCGATAATTAAAACCTTGTCAGACTCTGATATCGAGTTAATAATTTAATAAATGATTTTCACAAAGTTGAAGCACGTACGAAACTACGTGGGATTTTTTTGTAAAAAACAAAAAAACAAAAAAAAAATACCACCCAGGAAAAGTTGTAGGAACGTGTAAAGTTTTGAAATATTCGAAGCACAAGTGCACTTGAGGGACGCGTCATCTGTCGTGAACTATATGTCGAGCGTGATACCATCATTTGAGAATCGCTTAAAGCGCAACGAAGCGAGAAATGAGAAAATTCAACGTCCTGTACATTTTTCTCGAGATAGTGATAGCTGATAGCGACAACCACTTTGGATGTGCGACTTTTGAATTCCAATAAAAATTTTTTACTGCTCATTCCATATTTTACAACAATTTTATCGCCAAAATAGAAAGACATTTCATTTTTACACAACACAAATCAAAATAGAGACTTAATTCCATGTTTATCCTCGATATTTACGCTCACTGTTGTCCTTCCCTGTCTCAGCACACATAGCTGTGCATACATATTATAGACGCACAAACATTCAAACGAAAAGCTGGTACCCTCAATCCCCCACAGAATAACCCCATCTCGTGTATAATCCAGAACTACGAGAGAGGAAAATGTAGCAGAAAATACACACACGAGTGGATGATACAACACAGCGAGAGAAATGTAGCCGCAAATATATAAACACGGGCAGAGCTAGTAAAGCAACGCAGTAGCAGCAACAGCCTGTGCGACCAAAAGTCCGCGGTTAATGCGGCGTCGCGCAGCGGGTAAAAGGAGTAGGGCGTTGGCAGGGCTATGGAGTCGTTTCCACACGTACGGGCCACTGCGATGCGTCAGACTTTCAACCAGTGGCATAAATCGTGGTAAAGTTGTCGCGGGCGGTTAATTCCATGGGACCCGTGAGCTGTTGCTTTGCCCTACGCATAGCTGCGGGCTCGCATTTGCCTCGTCTTAGTACATGCGCGTACGACTCTATTTCGTTTTATCGAGGTGGTGGCTGAGAGAATTTACTGCAGTGGCCATGTATCATGTTGCAACATATTTGGCATTTCTTGGAACAATGTCTCTCAGCCATAAAACCAAGTATTTATCTCGAATAGACTTGTCGAATTTTCAATTGAGGTGTTTGACTTGAGAACTACTATTTCAATGCATTTTCTCATAGTTACGTTGTTGAAAGAAAAAAAATCAATAAAATGAAAGTATTTGTTTTAATAGGACATACAGCGAGCCAGAAAGAGTTATCGATCACTTCTTCCGATCTCCATCAACTGGAAGCAAAGCACTGCATTGAGCCGATGAAAGAGCGTTATAAAAATAACTAATGAAAAAAAAAAAAATCTACCTGTATGTAGCCTTACCTTGCTCGCTAGTGATGGGGGAGACAAAAAATCCATTGTACTCTACTGCTGGTGATAAGTACTTTCAACGAGATTAAGTTACCGTGCATGTCTCCCTTCATGTAAAAAACAAAAATCTCAAACAGCAAAAGCAGTATTGGGTAAAAGGTCTGTCCTTATTGCACTGTTCTGTTCCCGATGAAGTTACTATATATAACAGTGGTAGCAGCCGATCCGTCCAGTCCGTGTTGTTCGCAGACATCAGTGGATCCTCCCACTGGCTAGCAAACAAGCAGTGCATCCGAAACGAAACGAAGGGAGATGGAGAAAAAAGAGACAAGCCCGACGCACTGTACAAGCTCATCCTTTAGCATCATTGCATCGGGCTCGAATTAAAGTAGCCAATGAGGCCTATAGAGTCACCTCCTCCTTTCTCTCATGCGATGGCGGCTCCCTATGCAGCTTGATGTACGCATCGACAATTATTTACCGGCCGTCCTTCTCTCCCTCCTGTGAATCGACAAGCGACAATTTGGTACACACATGTACATATATGCACGTGAATCGAGAACATGAGAGAGAGCGCAGGATCAGAGATCGGCAGAGTTCGCTTGTTGGAGTCTAGAAGCTCCACCTGCGCGTGCGAATATTTGTAGAGTCTACTGCAGTATAGCCCGTGAAACGAGGCCGACGTGGGCACGTGTGCACTTGACAAATACTAGCCCGAGTGTTGATCGCCTACAGCGTACGCTGCGTGGCACAGGATCTACAGCTGCTGACGCGTTCGTATACACCCACGGGGTAGGGGCAAACACACACCCACCCGTACTTTGTTCCTCTTTTCATCCGTGCATACATTGTGCACCGTGCTCTCATCGTCCATTTTCACACGCGTAAGTTCCGATGCACTTTTCAGTGGACGGACTTTCATATTATCCAGGGATCGTGCTGGATTTCATTAAGAGCTGCTTTTTGCGTGTACTGCATTAACGCCATGCGTGGTATCGATGAGAAAACGTTCGTTCCTTGTTAGAGTAAAACGGTCGACGAGCATCAGCGTTTCGTGGTGCATATTGCAGAGAGAGAAAGTCAGTTCTGCTGAATTACCATAAATCAAAGTCCAATAACTGATAAACACGTGAGGTTTCACGAGAATACGGTTAAATTGTGTACAAACCGCTCTCTGCTTGCTATCTGTTGCCCAATCAATCTCTTTAAGGCTTAATCCCGGACATACTGCTTTTTACTTTAGGCTTTTGTTTCTGTTTGCATATTTATATGCAAGCTTGATATGAATCATTTGATTCATTTCGACTTTGCGATGATGATGAGTAAAATACAACAATGAGCGATGATAAGTAATAATAAAAATAACTTAATTTGAGTTAACATTGGTTTATAATTAAATAAAGTCCAAGTATGATAGGATACGACACTGATCTTGATATATGTTGTGCTTATTTGAAAAAAAATAATTATCGTTGATTGGCAGGGCAATGCTATATTTTGTTGAATGACTAAAAAATTGTTACCAAGTAGAAAAAACCTACCTTAGTCAGACATATTGTCAATGTTATATTTACTGTTTTAAAATGAGTTAACATTGAAAGTAATACTTTCAAAAGTTAGTTAGCCTGTGACCCACATCATTAGGTATGCAAAAAATTGATTTCAAGTAGAAAAGTCCAAGTATGGTCGGACATAAAAAATATTTTTACGTTTGTTATTTCGTAATAAATTTTTTATTGAAAGTAATTACATCAAAGTAGATAATTATCTATCTCATTGGAAATGTAGAAATTTATTTTCCAGTAGAAGAGTCCAAAATTGGTCAGACATGATACAAAATAGTAGTTTTCCTACGAGATTGAAAAGTCTTTGTTTGCGAACCGAGAGGTTTGCGGCCCGAGCCGAAGGCGAGGGACGTAACGAGGTTCGTAAAGGAGACTTTTCGAACGAGTTCCGGAAAACTGCTTTTTCGCCCGAGGAAGTACCAGCCTCCCAAAACCACCCGAGTGCGGAAAAATATTTTTTCCGCCCTCGGGTGGTTTTGGGAGGCTGGTACTTCCTCGGGCGAAAAAGCAGTTTTCCGGAACTCGTTCGAAAAGTCTCCTTTACGAACCTCGTTACGTCCCTCGCCTTCGGCTCGGGCCGCAAACCTCTCGGTTCGCAAACAGAGACTTTTCAAACTCGTAGGAAAACTACTATTTTGCAACTACTTTTGCCAAAAAAGCTTATTTTTTTGACTCCGTACTTTTGAGTAACAAAGTAAAAGATTTCTTTCATTATGTATTCAGACAATCGTTTTTAAGTAGAAAAGACCAAGTTTGGTCAGACAAATGAAATAAAATATGTTTGCCTCTAATGCTTCGTAATTTTTCATTGAAAGCAATTGTATAAAGATAGCTATTACCTTATCTTGTTGGATATAGAAATAGTAGTTTTCCTACGAGTTTGAAAAGTCTTTGTTTGCGAACCGAGAGGTTTGCGGCCCGAGCCGAAGGCGAGGGACGTAACGAGGTTCGTAAAGGAGACTTTTCGAACGAGTTCCGGAAAACTGCTTTTTCGCCCGAGGAAGTACCAGCCTCTCAAAACCACCCGAGGGCGGAAAAAGTAATTTTCAAGTAGAAAAGTCCAAAATTGGTCAGACATGATATGAAAAATTATGTTATTTGCAATTATTTGTTCAAAAGAAAACTTTTTGCTGTACCTATTTTGTACAACAAAGTTAAGGATTTCTTTCATTGTGTATGCATAAAATTAGTCAAACGTAACCTGAAATATGATACTTTTATCATTTCTCCTTCCGGTAAAGAATTTTTGTCTTGCCTATTTGGCAAAAGAATGTTAGGGATTTCTTTCATTGGATATGCAGAGAACCGTTTTTAAGTAGAAAAAGATCTAGTTTTATCACGCATGAAATCAAACATAACACTTTTTACGTATATACATCTTTTAATAATGTAAATCATTTTCAAGTAATACGGTCAGTGTTTGTCAGACATAATAAGAACATGATAATTCTTATGTTTACTCTTTCCCAAATAATTTTTCAATAAGAATCGTACTCATTTCTAAAAAGGGCCTTACTTATTACGAAAAGCATGTCTGACACTTTACATTTTACACGCTTTATTTGGCATGCAGGTAGTCGTTTTTAATAAAAAGGTCTGAGTTTGTTACTGACTTGGTCAGACATAATATGAAATAAATTTTTCGTAATGATTTGTTTCAGAAGCTAATTTTTTTGCAATGGGCTTTATTGAGTAACTAAGGTATTGCTCGACAGTAGAAAAGTCCAAATTTGATCAGACATGACACTGAATATTATATTCCTCGTATTTACGTTTAAAATTGTGTCATAAATATTGCTTCGTATATTCTTCTACTCCATTGAATACACGAGTAAATTCTTCTAAGTAGATAGGTCCAAGTTTTGTCAGACATTACTTGAAACGTAATTAGTGTTTACTCTATCCCAAAAATTTTTTTGTTGACAGCCTTACTCATTTCGAACAGGTCAGCTAGTGTTCTGATCGTTGGATGGATATGAAATCATTTTCAAGTAGAATAAGCCAAAGTAAGTCAGACGCTACACCGGAAGTTTTGTATCTCATTTGTCTCATTAAAGTAATTTCAACAAGAAAGTTCCGAAATTCTTACAAAACTTTCAAAAGGGATTGATTATTAAAAATAATAAAGCACAATTTGGTCCCTATCATAGGTTATTTTGTAAAAACATCAAGTATTTAAGCTTTATATAACATTTTGAATAGTTATTTCACCAGCACAAAAATTGAAAAAATCTTATTGTACTATTACTGAAATAAAGGTGCAACAGAGCCTATAAACGTGAGAGAGAGAAAGAGAGAGCGAGCGAGAGAGAGAGAGAGAGAGAGAGAGAAACTGAGTAAGGTAATGCACAAAGTTTATTTCTCGGCAACAATTGCTCTGGCTAGCCCCACAGAACGCGATAAAATGACCTGTCCCGCCAAATTACCACATACCCGACTGACTCGTCCATACATGTATGGGTCCACACTTATACGAATATTGAGAGAGGTAGACTAGCCGAGCAATGCATCTTTGTGCTGCATTGATACAGGGATAGTGGCATACACGAGCAAACGGGTAGCTGCATTATGAGCGATTGGAGTTTCAATGTTAGTCCCCTGTAATCCATAGAGCACGCGCACGCAAGCACTAGTGCGGTTAGTACAGTTATGCACTGCGAGGGCCACACACACGCGAGTAAACTCGTACACGCGTACAAGCAAATGGCAGCCAAGGCTGGGTCCTGACGTAGAGCCGATATCGTAGTCCTTGAACATTGCTTGTCAGCAATATTCATACCCAACCCTTTGTCCCTCCCTCCTTCTCTACTTGTTTTGCCTGAAGACCTATACTCGATTACGATTGAGAAGGATCGCGCGTGTACACTCGCGCACTGTATGTCCAATGGGAGAATTATGGACGTGATGAGTGTACTCGTCCTAGGCGAGTCTCTGTTTCTCAACAGCAGTACAAACATGCCAGTTTGGTACGGATATGGGATTATGAAGCTCGTGAGTTGGCTTTCAAACTGGTTGAGGAAAATAAGAGATCGGAGCTTGGTAAAAACCGTTCATCATCATGTATCTCATTATGGACGATAAATAATCTAAAGAACTATTAGGTTGTATTTAGCAATACAAATGGATTTAAAAAGATATTAAATAAGCAAATTCAGGTCTACGGTTGAAAAGAGGACAGCTCGGTTCAGCAAGAAAAAAGAGGAGAAATGCTTGAATATTTTGGTAAAAAATGGATTACCTGATTTGAAACATTATAAAAACAAGAAATCATTTGAAGTACATTATACTAAGATCGTGCATGGTTCTCAGAGAAAAGCTGCATTTGTTATTTGTTACTCAACATTTTATGTCTGACAAGCTCATGTAAACAGACTTGTCTGTTATCGCGATGCTATGAAGGAAACAAGGACCACACTCCTAAGGAAAATACCAGTTGTTAAAATCCCATGGTACTATTTTTTGAGTCAATATTGTTATATCACAACGTTTTTTCGACGTAAAATTAAAATTAAAATTAAA